>JANHFL010008007.1:42189-75639 GCA_032468155.1 Oxyrhabdium leporinum
TTTCTTTCTTTCTTTCTTTCTTTCTTTCTTTCTTTCTTTCTTTCTTTCTTTCTTTCTTTCTTTCTTTCTTTCTTGATCCTTGCAGTCAGAATGTGCCATTATTTGGAGATAAAATTGTTTTCCTTTCAGATGAATTCATTATTTTTCCAATTGCATTCTGCAAAAGGCAGAACAAAATCATACTCAACATTATATTGCTTAAAACAGAATTGTGATTGCATGGCGGCTTAAAAGGAGAGTTGAACAACTGCAATTAACATGTTAAAAATGGAACAATAAATACAATATGTGGTTTTCGTTTTAAAAAAACAAACGTCAGAAACATGTGTTTGAAAAAATTATAACACTATGTCGAAGAATTCCCAGCATTTGAAAAATGCTGTTTTAAAAGTGCTTTAAAGAAATGTCTTCATCCTTCATGAGTTCATAAATAGAATTTTGTCTTACATGCCTTTTCTGGAAACAATTACATGATTAAAGTTGTAAACAATGCAGAAAAAAATATGAGTCTCTGTAAAGGCAGCTACCACAAAAATTAAGATTCTTTTGATAAACTGGCCAAGGTGAATTCTGCTATGAATTCTTGGGGCATAACTTCCTAGATAGCCATTCAGAATTAAATCGAAGGTCAATTAGTCTGTCTGCAGATGCAACAACAATTTCCACCAGTCATGATGATGGTGATGATGATGGTGGTGGTGATGATGATGATTTATGATATCAAAGGAAGGTTCCCCCTTGTTGGAATCCATATGCAGATGAATTCCTGAGTGGAGCAATAATGACCGGATGGGAAATATTGAGAACTTCAGAAATAGCAATAGTATTTAGACTTATATACTGCTTCACAGTGCTTTACAGCCCTCTCTAAACAGTTTACAGAGTCAGCATATTGCCCCCAGCAATCTGGGTCCTCATTTTACCGACTTCAGAAGGATGGAAGGCTGACTCAACCCTGAGCCTGGTGAGATTTGAACTGCCAAATTGCAGGCAGCCAGCAGTCAGCAGAAGTAGCCTGCAGTACTGCATTCTAACCATTGTGCCACTGTGGCTCTTCATATATATACATATACATATACTACACACACACACACACACACACAGTGTCAAGAGTGTAAGGATAATCAATAAATGCTTTGAGATGAAGTGCTCTTGTCACTATCCATTAAAAGGCATTCCCTAATTATATCTGTGTTTTTAAACAGTTCATTAACAATAACAAATCTTATTAACGTACAACTTTTCTAAGAAAAAAAAGACAAAATTATTGTGCTGGAAATATAGGAATATTCCAGATGGAAAATAATAAATGCTACAAAATTCTGCAGTGTGAAGCTTCATTTTTTAAAAAAAACACATTACCTAAGATTAAGCAAGGGAATAATAACAATTACTGGAAGCCATATGAGCTTCCATGCAATAAAAATGACCATCTGACTCTTCTTTATGACCCAAGAAAATCTCTAATGGGGCGGGGGACGATGACAGGGAATGTTCAAGAAATCTTAGGGATTTAGGGAAAGAGAAAATTACAATGATAATGCAAAATCAAAAGAAATCTTACTTGTTTGAGCTATTGCTATCTTGGTTTTGTCTCCAATTCTCCTTTTTAATTGTGCTCCCTCCCCTGCAAAATCACACAATTTTCTTAACAGTAAATTGAGGTAGAAGAATATGGAAAATTCCCCTTCAGAAAATTTCAAAATTTTAAGAAAAGTTTCATAAAAGAGTCTAATGGTAGTATTCTTTTGACAGGCCTCATTGGGTTTTTCATTGCTTTTGGTATCGCAATGGGCAAGATGGGAGAACAAGCCAAGATGATGGTGGATTTCTTCAATATATTGAATGAGATCGTAATGAAATTAGTAATTATGATCATGTGGTAAGTTAAAGTCATCATCTACTAGATATTCCAAACCCTATTTTGGAAAACATTTGGAATTTGATCAGTAATTATACAAATAATTTTGTTGAGTCAAGCCAAAAGTATATATAATCCAAGAATCTAGACTACAAATATATCCAGGAATTTCACAAGCAGGATATGATAATCATAACATCTTCCATTCGTGCTTACTAGTTAATGATGATTAAATCATGTTGCCTTTGATTTTGGAGGTCCTGGAGACCCAGATACTGTAAGCCTGCCAAAATGTTTGCATTGATGTTACATTTTATTATATTGGATTGAAACTACAATATTTTTGTCTTTTTTTGTTTCTGTTTTCCAATTTTGTTTCTCTTTCATAGTACAAAGCTCTTAGAGAACAACACAGAGAGAGGTATTATGGTTTCTTTTTACAATAAGTAGTCAGACAGAAGTCCGTGAGAGGGTGGATTGGGTTCATTAAAAGGTGAACATGGGTTATGGAGAATATTTCTAACTGCTACATAATGCCACACTATACAACATCTTAGCTCATTATAGAATCCCAGTAGACTATTGTTTCATTCTTCCTCACTTCATTCTTGAAGATGATTAGTAGCTATGAGCTTGGTTTATAAATTGGGAAAAAAAATCAGTTTACTTTTCATTGAAAATCTACCCAATTTGACTTGGTTCCAATTCAAAGAAAGATTCAGGAAATCATGCTCCTCTTACTGAGGAGCATGAAAAATAGCTGCTGTGTTGTAGCACCATCGTTTCTTCCTCAGAACAAAGGAGTAGATTCAAGGATTTTGTAGCTAGGTTTTATTACATTTATTTGCATTTGAACTGAGTTAGATAACATAACTGTCTGCTTATGACAGCCTTTTGAAGCATTGAATTGTACAGAATCTCTGGAGTTGTTGTTTTTCAGCTCTGATCCCTTTGGGGTTCCTTCTTCATCTTTGGGGAGCTGTAGAACTGGTCCATAGCAGTTGATTCATGTCATGGTCCAGCAAAATCTAACATTTAATTTACTATGTGATGCCCCAGTTTTTTCCTGTATCAAAACTGGATCTTTGCATCACAGTTATTCTCACATATTGTTTAGGATCCATTCTAAGCTGCTAATAGTGATTCAGTAGCTTCTAGTGATGCAGTATCTAGTGTCACAGTAATAGGGATTTTACTCATGAATCTTTTTATTTATATAGGCAAAATGTTTATTGTATGGAGATAAAGTTATTTGTTTTCACATCTAAAAGATAGTTTCTGTCCAGTTATTTATGACTGTTCTTTGAGGAAATGGTCCATACTTAACAACAGCTTCAGTGATTTGTGAAACTCTCATAAACACCATAAAAACATAAAACAACGTTGAACATTCAGTAAAGATTCTTTGAAACCCGACTGTAAGGATTATCCTCAGTGGATATTTCAGGAAGGAGAGTATCTGGCACTTTTGGAAACAGTGCTTCAAACAACATGGTTGAGAAGCTTATAGATTACTAGGATTCTTCACTGAAGGATCATATGTAAATCCATAGTTTCAGTTTAGTTCATGGTAAAATGGTGAGAATGTGATGTGTAAGGGCATTCGTGAAATTCCAGTTTTCAGGAGTTTGGCTTAAGTTGTAATAAAAGCATTAGTCTCTAAATGACACAATATTTTATTGCCATCAAAAACTATCATGACTGCTCTTCTGTAATTAGTTATAAAGATGTGATTGAATATTTCCCTACTAATACTAGTAGAAGAATGGAAGTGGGCAAGGAGCAAGCCAAAGATAGCAAAAAGAATGTATAAACAGATAAGTAGATTGAAAATTTTGAGTTTAATTTTCTCATTAGCAGCATTATATTAGGCAAAATTATACAGACTTTATCCTTAGCAAACATAAAAACAACACTGAAGTAGAATGTGTAAGTTCAAGATTTCTGAAAGTGAAATAAAATTCTAATTGTAATAGGGAAGATTTCCTGGGTTTTGCTTTTAGTGCCTTTTGATTATTACCAGGTTGATACCTGTAATTCTGTTCCATATTTTTTTATTTCTTTCTTCTAGGTATTCTCCATTGGGCATTGCCTGCCTCATTTGTGGAAAAATAATTGCAATCAAGGATTTGGAAGTAGTTGCTCAACAGCTTGGCATGTACATGGTAACCGTGATTGTAGGTCTTCTCATCCATGGAGGGATTTTTTTGCCTCTGTTGTATTTTGTAATTACGAGAAAAAATCCCTTCTCATTTTTTGCTGGAATCTTTCAAGCATGGATCACTGCTCTAGGCACAGCTTCAAGGTATTTAATAGAAAATGATGATGTTTGCTAAAGATATATCTCTCCTTTTGTGGGACTACCTTTTAACCAAAATGGGTGGGAAATTCAATATCATGATAAAGAATTGTGTCCTGAAACATTTTTCTCCAAGACTATTTTTTGCCAGCTGCACGATTGCAGACCAAGGCTATCAGAAAGCTTTGTTAGTGTAAAAAGTGTCCCAAAAGTAGAACATCAAAGAATTTCACAACCAAAACTGGGTTCAGTCTGACTTATATTGATAAAAGATATTGGACTGGACCTGTTGTACTTTGACCTAGGTTGCTCTGAAAACTTTTCTTTTTCTTTTGAGCTGATGGTGGCTGGATTGTCACTTTTACATAGTTAATTTTTATTTTTAAGTCCGGGGTCTATTGACTGGGTGATACAAAAACTGTGCAAACAAATAAGCTTATAAATACATATGTGTACATACATATGTGCAGAATAATGCCAACGGAGTCAACAACATCTTAAGTATTGCAGGACATACCTATTTGTATAGTTCAATAACGTAAACAGCCAATCATCTTTGCAAGTTTCTCCTTTGGCCTGAATGTTGTATTAACTTGTAGCATGCCTAGAGAGTGGCATATGGGGACAAAATTAGTAATGCAGGAATAAAACAAACTATTTCATGACTCATGATACTGTTTTCATGGGATCGTATTACAGTGTGTATGTAGACAGTTTTTACTGGGTCCGGAAAATAATACTTGGCTCCTATCTTTATTCTTGGTGTATTATTTCTGTCCTTTGTGACTAATTGTAGTCTATTTATTTTAATTCTATTTCTAGTCTGTTCTACTTTATTCTAACTGGGTGTGGCTAGTCTAACAAAACAAGGACTGGGGGTGACATGATAGTAGCCTTCAAATATTTGAGGGGCTGTCACAGAGAAGAGCGAACTGAACTATTTACCAAAATACCTGAGGGCAGGACAAGAAGTAACAGATGGAATTATCAAACAGAGATCAAACCTAGAATTAAGGAGAAATTCCCTGTCAGTGAAAACAATAAATCAGTAAAACAGCTTGCTTCCAGAGGTTATAAGTGCTCCATCGCTGGAGCTTTTTAAGAAGAGATTGAGTGGCCATTTGTCTGGAATGGTATATGTTCTGCTTGACCCGGATATTGGAATAGAAGACCTGCAATGTCCCTTTCAACTCTATTCTGTATTCTATCTTGAGCCCTATTTTCTATTCTGTCTCATGTATAATTACTTAGGTAGATAAAATTAGAGATAGGAAATATGACTGTTTTGGTTTCTCAGAGTTCTTCGTTTCTGCAAATCTGCCAGGCTTGGTTCATCAGACTGGAAAATATTTTTCAGAAGATGGACATTTCTTCAAAATATAATAAAAACACATTTATGTTTTTTTCAAGTCCTTTTATATGTGACAAACACGCATCAATGTAGACAGATGCTTTCCCTAATTTTTAAAATAAGTAAACCATGCACCAATTTAAAAGCTTTGAATGTTGAATCAGAACTATATTTTCTGATTCATCTGTTTCTGGTTCATTTGTTCTCCTAAACATATAAAAATGTGTCCTGTTGAATGTGAATAATAAGACGTTTTTCCATCTTCTTTAGCTACATCATTGGAAAATACTGCTATTATCAAAGCAAAGTATTTCTTTTAGGCAGTGGAGTGGTTTAGCATTCCTTGGTTGTGAGCAAGTTTATAAGTTGTTTGAATCTCCATAATGTTCGCTGTGATTTTTTTCCTTTCTAATATAATCAGAAGAGATACACAACATGGAGGAAGGAATGCCTGTGGGAGAAATATTAGATTGATGAATCCGTTTATAACTATTCTCGTTTTAGAAGTGAAGCTAAAGAGGCAACTGGACTTTCTGGGGGGGGGGGGTTTGAAGATGTTTCGCTTCTCATCCAAGAAGCTTCTTCAGCTCTGGATGAGAAGTCTTCCAAGAAAAACCAGAAAGTCCAGTTGGCTCTTGAAAAAAAAACACTTTTGGGACAACCATGACCTGGATGACTGCGAATCTCCATAGACATTAAGTGAAGCTAATTGTCAGCATGTTACTTCTTATTTTGTTTCTCCTGTAAAAAGAATACATGGATAAATGGAGGAAAAACTGGATACCAAAATCCATAACGATTTGTACATGTTGAAATGGTGCCAAATAAACTGAACACTAGATACTGAATGTAGCTGCTATCAACCCTGCCTTTTGATTGGCATTTTGCTTATCTAACAGTTACAAATTAAACTGGAATGTGGAGGCATTTGAAAGATTGCTTCACAAAGTGCTTCACAAAAGATTTTGGCATGAGTGAAGTGCCTCTCTTTGAAATGTTGAAGCACCCATGTCCCAAAGAACCCTTCTGAAGTTCACTTTCATAATATGTGCATATCTTCATATCCCCTTCACTTCACCAGAGCTCCAAGTACATATATTCACAGACAAGCTGGGAAAGACACACCAAGCTTTCTGGAGGACATACTTGCTTCTATATTACAAAGAGAGGAACTTCACTTGCACCAACAAACACTTCAAAAGTTTTGCACACCTCTATCTAGCTGATATTAACTGTTCATTAAAAAAGCTAAGCAGGATTGGACCTGAACATTTTTGGATGGAGATTATGGACAGATGGACATTTTCATTTAGTCATTAAGAAGTGAGGAACCTGTTCTTTTAATAATAGCCATATTTTAAGGATAATATGTAATCATCTAGCCAGATCTTTTTATGTTTCGCTCAGTTCAACTCTATACTTAGAGAAAGAATTTTCATTGCTGGTACCTGAGGCTGAATTGTTTGAATACCCTGGGAACCAGTTAAATTGTTGGAATAGTTCCAAGAAATCCTGATTCAAGCCACCCTTGAGTTATGAAACCTTAATGGCCAATTTTTGTCCCATTACTGAAAAGCTTCACTCTAAATGTGTAAGTTTCTAGAGTAGATGAACAGAGTTCACTTGTGCATTGGGAGAGCCCTAGATGATAATGCACTGTCAGATAATACCATGGAATCAGAATTATTTTTTTAAAATTACTGTACATGAAGATACATTTGGTGCAGTATCATCAATATGCTGCTGATTCTCAACTGTATATCTCAGTTGTATATTGACCTCCAGCCAACCAAATAAAACTATCAAGGTTCTGTCCCAGTATCTAGAAGCTATGGGGTCTGGGTGGAGAAGAACAAGCTTCTGCTCAGTCATACTAAGATCAAGTTTTGAGCCCACAGACCTGGAACCTGAGATACTTCATTATTGATTCTGGATGAATCACTGTTCTGCGCAGATTCAGCAATTCGGGGTTCCTCCTTGTTGAAGAGATAGCAGTTGTGGCCATTGGGCTTTTGAGTAACTTAATCGTGGATGCCAACTTGTGGCTGTTCTTATATTGGAGGGTGCCCCTTTCAGTCCTACTTCCCTTAGTCACCTCCTGGTTGGATTATTGCACTATATTCTACCTGGGACAGCCCTTCATCCAAGGATTACAGAATGCAACAGTATAGATAGTTATGAGCATTCCTCAACAATGTCACACGTCGTCAGTCATCTTGTGGAATCCAGGAAGTGTGCCTTCTCTGTGGCAATGCTGCCCTTCAGAAAAATGTCTCCTTGCTGACATATCATTGGCTCCAACCCTGGAAGTCTTCAGAAAGATAATTAATAGTTGGCTCTTTCCTTAGATGGTTGGATCAGGAAGAGCAGCGCTCCCATTTGGTGGAGATTAAAAAATGTTAGCTTCTGATCACTATTTAATTGCTTATTGGTTCAGTTGTATACATTTTGTTTTGTATTTTGTTTACTGTGTTTTATATACTGTTCAGAATCAGGTTGAGTTAAGCAACTGTTCGAATGCTTAAAATAACAAAATAAAATAATTCATTTTCCTTGGTCCTTCAGTGCTGGTACATTGCCTGTTACTTTTCGCTGCCTTGAAGAAAATTTGGGCATCGATAAGCGTGTGACAAGGTTTGTCTTGCCTGTTGGAGCTACTATTAATATGGATGGAACTGCCCTTTATGAAGCAGTGGCTGCCATCTTCATAGCACAGATGAATGGCATTGTGTTGGATGGCGGACAGATAGTCACTGTCAGGTAATTTATTGGGGTTGGTAAAAAATTTTTTTGATATCCCAACCTTAAATATTGCAAAGTGATTTACATTTAGAATAATAACCAGAGTCCATGTTTGCACAATTCCTGTATTAAATAAGCTGACATGTTTTATTTTACAGTTTGACAGCCACTCTTGCCAGTGTTGGAGCTGCAAGTATACCTAGTGCGGGACTGGTGACCATGCTTCTTATCCTCACTGCGGTAGGACTTCCCACCCAGGATATAAGCTTACTTGTGGCAGTAGATTGGCTCTTGTAAGTAAGACTGTTTTTATGATAGGTGTCAAAACAGTGATTGATTACCCAGCTGACAGGATATGAACTTCTGCCTTCAGTCACCTTCTCGCAATACACTGCAAACTAGTGGTTAAGATCTCAGACTGATAACAGAGATATCCATGGTCAAGCTCCTCCTGACCATGGAATATCCTGCATGGATTTGGAAGAGCCATACATTGTGTCTTAGCTCAACCCACTTCACAGAATTTGATTTTCAGAACACAAAGGAAAAGCAAATGTTTACGATATAACGGGATTAATGTCATGTATGTGAATTGTTTCTCATATTCAATTGTAGGTAATATGTACAAGTTGCGTCCTATTACGACTACTAATTGTTATTATAATAATATAATGCCTTATAGCAATAGCACTTAGACTTAGATTATATGCCACTCCATAGAGCAGCAGGGGTCCCCAACCCCGGTCTATTGACTGGCACCAGGCTGCAGCATGCCAGAAACTGGGCCGCTAAAACAAGCGAAGGCACATTGATGGCATGCAGGCAGCATGTGAAACCATGCCCCCTTCTCTCCATGAAACTGGTCCCTAGGTGCTCAAAAGGTTTACAGCGCTCTCTGAGTTTACAGAGGCAGCATATTGCCTGCAACAATCTGAGTCCTCATTTTACCAACTTCAGAAGGCTGGAAGACTGAGTCAAACTTGATCCGGTCAGGATCGAACTCCTGTGCCAATTTACAACAGCATTTCTAGTTAAAGGAAATAGGCAAATCCTACATGGTCATTAGGTGTGACATTACATGATTGCCATTTGTGACCTGATGGTTTTTCCATTGACTTAGTTTGACTTCAGGACACTCTGACTGTCATAATTGCAAACTGGTTGCAAAGCACCTGAATTGCAATCACATGACCGTAGGAATGCTGCAACAGCTGGAACTTAGATGACCAGCCATTAAGTCTCCTCATTCGGTCCTTTCATAACTTCAAAAAGTTGCCAAATAAAAGGTCATTAACCAAGGATTACATGTAATAATGCTCATTTGTGATTGGGGTAGTCATTCCTTTTTTTAATCCTGGAATGGTAGATGGACAAATATTCAATCCTGGCCCTGAGCTGTAATATGTAGAAATCCTAAAACTACACATATGTTTGTAGACCTTCTTCAGTTGTTGACACAACACTGTCCTATCACTGGATCGTCTCCATTTTTGCCTTACAGAGACAGGACAATGATGCAGCATTTGCTGTTCACTTTTTGAGCAAGTTTCTAATCTCATCAACTTCTGATTAGAAGCTTCTATGGACACTTTAGTGGTCCTGAAGGATTTGATCTTGGCATATTTCTTCTCACCCCAACACACACACCATTTAAAAATGCTGAAAGTGACTTACGTATTGTAGCAATAAACAAGACAAGCCGATAATTAAAACACAGTGCTAAAATGTTAAAACTGCAGAGGCAGCAAGAGATGACAGAATAATATCAGCCAGTGGAACGATAAAACAGTCACTTCATTAACAATCCATTGCAGTTGAGCAGATGAGATACTCATCTGACACCAAGAAGACATTGGTATTGATGCTGTGCAGTTCTCCTGGGAGGAAAAGAAAAAAACAACATTCCATACCCTAGATATTAAAAGTTAAGAAAGTAGGATGAGCTCTAATCACAAAAAGTCCTGTAGGTTCATGTACAGAAGGTCATTGTTTAGCAATTGCCTTGGACATCATCTGTTTGCAGTTATGATGATGATGAAAAAGTAATTTTGTGATGAATGTGCTCATTTGTGACCTTTGCAGTAACTCTGTCTCAGTCACATGCCAGTATATGTTTTTGTGAGCCTGACCTGTTTAAATTTCCCCATCCCTCATACAGTGGAGAGATTGCCTTAAATAAGCTATCTCTTCAGCTTTTCTCCCCCTGAAACTGACCCCCAAAGTGCTACCCACAAGTAAACAAGCTCAGTTCTGTGACCTTAATTAGTTGATTAGAACCTCCGGCCTTCTAGAATTGAAATCATGTGGCTTCAGGGATGCTGTGACAGTTTGAGGACCAGCCATTAAGTTGGCTGCTGCATGACTCCGACAGGATCCTATTCACTTTCACAGTGAAGCTTTTTTGCTACCTAAGCAGGGCCTGACTCATAAACTCAGTGTGCTAGGCAAACAGCCAGCAATAATGCATTTCTTTCAGTGTACATTCCCCTTTATGTGCCTGCTTACTCTCTTCTCATCCCTTTCTCTCCAATGAATCTAATACAAACATCAATTCTCCTCCTGCTAATTATCCCAGTGCTGGGGTGAACATTCCAAAGATCAGGGAAGTGGGAGGAAATGGCTATAAGATTTGTCCTTTTTACCCAACTTCCTTGTGAGTTGAATTTCAGAAACCTTTCCCATTGTTTGGCTTCACCAGACTGTTTAGAGTTGTATCATTCTTAGTTTAAAAGCAAAGGAAAAGTATAAATAAAATAAAATTGTAAGTACATTCACAGTTACCTGAGTTTCATTGAGTGACTGCATTCTTTAACAACCAAGTTGCTGGTTCCAGTTGCAGTCACTAAACAAGAACTACCTGTAATGCTATAGAAAAAAAATGCTCTAACAACTAGTTTATATCAAATTTCAGCCTCATTCCTATCTTCTGGGTTAAAAGGTAAGAAAATAGTCCTGCTTTGGTATAAAAGCCAACTGGGTGTTTTCAGGCCAGAAATTCTTTTTCAGCACAATCCACCTCACAGGGTTGTTGCTGTGGAGAAAATAGGAGGGGGGAGAAATAGGTATGCTTGTTGCCTTGAGTTATTTATAAAAATAATAAAGCTATAAATAAATGAAATTAAGTAAAATATTTAAGTTAAGTAAAATATTTGCTGTAGATAGGAAATAGTACAGGCAATTTAATAGTTAATAGAAAGCAGCCCAAGGGAAAATTGCACCTGATGTAGATAAGTAGCTATATCAATAAAAAATAAACAGGTACTGGATTTATATTTTAAGGGCGTGTTTATATTAAAGCAGAAAAGGTGGTGAGAGGATGTTAAACTGATGTTGGTGATTGTTTGCTTTCTTGTTCAAGGAAATGTCATTTGAAGCAATGTCACTTGTCAAAACAGTCCTGCCTCTCCTAAATGGAGAGACTTCGTAGCCATAATTCATTAATGGAGCCGATCAAGCACACCGGGCAGGAAAGACTGGAGTTTACATTGTGATGCCTGATCTTTCTCAAAGGTTGGGTAATGCTGTGGTTTAACCTAAGTGTCCCCTGAAGCAATTCTGTGATGTCATCTTTATAGAAAAGGTCAAGTAGAGCAAAGGAAACTGAGGATCTTGAACAGGCTTAAAGGCTTTAGTGACAGGAGGGCTAATCTTCAAGATGATTTATACACCTTCTTAGACTGACTTTATATCCAGAAATGGCACATTGTTTTTTAAATTCCTTTTTACTAAGAGGGACAATTTCATATTTCAATGAATCTCACATGAGAAAGCCATATTTGTATTAGTAAACCTGAGTGGCTACAAATGAAGCTACTGATTTCCTCACTTTTTTAAAAAAAACCGACAGCATAAAACCTGACTGAAAGGTTTTTTTTCTAGTTGGTTTGAATTACCTGATATTTATATTTATGAAGTGAATAATCTCTATCCAATATCCAACATTTTGGTACTAACAAACAAAAGCCTTTGATCAATCATCATGAGCTAATTAAAATTGATTAGTGAATGTTATCAGCCTGGTTTGAATTATACACCTAAATATAATGTGATATGTAGCACTGGCCACTTCATGCTTAATTCTTAGATTTAATATGCATATACCTTTTTCAAAATTGCTGCGGAATCATATTGCAAAAGAGATCTAAAAACGTAAAAATAGACTTCACATATTTCTCCTACTGTATATGAATGGGATATATATATATAAAGACACACATTTACAAGAATATCTTTCTAGTATTAGCAAATTGCACAGTTCCTATTTTAAAATGCAGCCTTTACAAAATAGTGCTATTTTTTCACAGAAGAATTAATCCATTATGTTAGTGGTGGCCAAGAACTGAATTTTACAAAGGGGAAATTGACAAAGCAAAGCAAACATCATAAGAGTACTACCAGCACAGGGATTTTATATTTTGACAAACAGGAAAATAAGAATAGTCTTGTACAGTTTTGATTGTTCAGTTTTTGCTTCTGAAATGCCTGAAGAAATGAATTATCCATCATATTTAGT
Source organism: Oxyrhabdium leporinum (assembly GCA_032468155.1). NCBI lineage: Eukaryota > Metazoa > Chordata > Lepidosauria > Squamata > Cyclocoridae > Oxyrhabdium > Oxyrhabdium leporinum. Next base: position 54,956 of record JANHFL010008007.1, read on the forward strand.
ACGGACAACTGTTTTGTTTTTCCATTTATCGCCACGTAAAATCTAAATTTGTGAGAATACCTGGTAAAATGGCATTTTAATGTTAGTGTACAAATCATACATCAAAATGAAGTTCAGCCAGTGAATGAATAGCCAACAGATGGGTTGTAAAGAAAGAGCGAATTTTGAAAAATCTTCAAATTAGACAGCAAAAATAAAACATGTATTGGGGAGTTATATTTGGCTAGTCTTTTTTAAAGTTATATTTAATTATGATAGTGTTTCACTTTCTTTTTCTGAAGAAGGTTTTTCCATCTAATCTACTGGTATTTCCTGGTATTACTGGCAGATAAAATATTTCCACCTAATCTACAACTGAAAGTGGTCTGATGATTAATTTTTCATTTTCAGAAAAGCAGATGTGCTATGATCTCCTTCTCAAATAATTTCCTTCACCAATAAAATTAGAAAGTGCCATCACAAATGCTTTCAAGAAACAAATTGACTCTAGAGAAAATATGCTCTGCATAGGTTCTGTATACCTATTGGCCCGAGTCTTAGTTGGATTCCAGTGGATCAGCTCTGAACAGTGTTTGTGCAGTGTTCAGTTTATGGATAAGATCTTTCCTAAAGAAATGCAGACACAACAAAATTGCCAATCTTACTAGGAAAATAATAAAGAAATAATCAGTCTCACAGTGACTGATGTCGAAGTAAACATTAGAGCAGAAACTATCATTTTATAGACGTTTTGGAAAGTATAAATGCAAATGTATAAATACTCAGGGCTTTTTAAGAGCTTTTCTTGATCGTTTAATAATTAGCTCCTTTTAAGATGAACCTTTTTATACATTACCTTCTTAATCAGAGGTTTCACCATTAACATTAACCAAGTTCGAGAGAGATAAAAATGTATTCTTTTCCAAAAGAAATTGAAATGAAGGAATTTTGTAATTACCTAATTACTAACTGTAGCTTCCAGAATGCTTTTTGAGAAAATATAGGAATCTACTTTACATTGCTCCTTTTCTCTTGTTATGTAAACATTCTTACATTAGGGATTCACACTGCAAATCAGCCTAATAGCCTCAAGTTGCATTGGATTGCAACAAAGCTAGAGCTTGACCATTGGTCAAGATTGGCTCTGACTACCATCACACTTGAAAGATTGCTGAAGTCTCCTGTAAATTGATTCTTTTTGCTTCATGTCTTCCATCTTTTGATATTGTTTTCTTTGTAGAGATCGAATGAGAACATCTGTCAATGTAGTAGGAGACTCCTTTGGAGCTGGCATTGTTTATCATCTGTCCAAGGCAGAATTGGAAAACATTGATGCCCATCACAAGATACATGAAGATATTGAAATGACCAAGACTCAGTCAATTTATGATGATCTGAAAAATCACAGGGAAAACAACTCAAACCAATGCGTTTACACAGCTCACAACTCTGTCATAATAGATGAATGCAAGGTACCTTTCACATTTATGGATATTGAGACTTGCATCTAGCAAGTCATAGTGCAAACTTTTTTTTAAAAAATAAATAAATTATCTTTAAAAAATGTAATGAGATAACTGGCGCCCATTAAAAATGTTGAATATGTGTATATTTGCTTTTAATTTTATTTAATTTATTTCAATTTTGTTTAAATTGAAAGATGCATGTAATGCTTGCAGCCAAGAGCATGTTACACTATGTGTTATGGAAAGCAGCACCATGCTGAAAGAATATGGCTTCATTTTCTATTTTAATATTCATTTGATTAAAAAAGAGACACTTGGATTTAATTGATATGAAATAATTAATTTGTTGAAAATTATGATTGCTTCCAAAAAAATTTTTCTTCTTCCAAATTAATTAATTTATACAATTTATAATTTATAACACAACTTAAACTAATGAGTCTGGGTGCTTAACAATACACAACCATAAAGCATCACAAAATAAATTTTAAAATGCCATACCATACGATACAATGCAACAACAATTGAATTAACTGAGAAAAAGATTTAAGAAGTTGTATGATGATTAATGCAAAAAGCAGTTAGCTGTTGAGAAACAATGAGCCTCAAGCAAAATGTAAAGCCAATATTATTTTAGATTAATGCTTTCCATATTACACCATACAGGCGCATGTGTTGGACTTCTTAATATGTGGAAACTCACTAATCCAGGCATGTTTGTTCTTGCTTTCAGAGTTATTTTTGGTCATCATTACCATGTCAATTTTGTGGTTTATGTCTGATCTTGTCAGTAATAACATGAGTTAAGAGAAAGCTATAACAAGAATTGTCCTGACCAAGATTGAACTGAGTTACAGAAAACCATAGGGTCACAAAAATTCTTGGAATAATTCCTACATCTTATTTTATTAATCATAATTTGAGGTGGTAATTGATTCTGGTAAAATATTAGACTATATAAACTAAGTTTTGTTTACAACAAGCTAGCTTAAAAACATGGATTGCAAACTGCCTTTTTCTCAATCCCAAGTAATTAGAATTAGTTACTATTGAGGATTCAGATGAAGCAATAAATTGTGATCAGTCCAAAATAGAAGAGAATGCTTCCACTATCGGTGGGAAGAAACAGCAAAGTCGGTGCATAAATTAGTGATTTCCTTAGCTTGTTCAAAGCACAATAAAACACAGTTGTCACTACTAACAACTCAAGGTTTGACTGGAGAACTGAATTCAGTGTTCTCTCTAGCGGATCTACAGCTTCATCTTTATATATTTATGCTGATAATAGCTGATTCTGTTACTAATATCTTATCAGCCATAGATGTCTACTACTAACTGAAATGATGTGAAAGTGTCAAAATGTGCATGATGAAACCACAATACAAACTATGTGCTTTCATACTTGTACTCCAACGTTGGAAACAAATATTCTATGTAACTCACATGGTTTGAGTTGTGATGACCCAATGCAGGTTTTGCCTTTCCCCCCATCCAAGCTGACATGTAACCATGGTTTTAATTACATAGTCATTAAGGTTTTTTATCCACAAGGGTTAGTTTTCAGTTTCAAAGCTAAGTAGGAGGGAATGGCTGCAGAAGGCTTTGTATCATATTAAGTTTCTAAAACGTCATCATTTAAACACAATAAAATTATGCTTCAATCCAAAAACATTTTCAATCCAAAAATCTATTGTGATCAGAAGATTTTATCCATATGTCAATTTCCATGACAGAAAAATAATGACAGCGCTATGATTACGTTTTCAGTTTAAGCAGAACTTTCTTAGGTATAGGCATTAAACTACTTCTATAAAATATTATTGGTTATGGATATAAAGGAACACTACACCAAAATTAATCACTTTTAACTTTCAGTCATTCAGACAGTGGAGGACACATTTAAGATATGAATGGGATTCAAATGTGATTAAATGTTTAACTGTATCATCCCCAAGAAAAGTTAGGAAATAGCACTAAAATGAATGCATGAATTCATTTGTAACAGGATTCAAGTTTATTATTTGGTCAGCAGTTTTTGTTATTCGTGCTTGACTTATTTACTAATACATTATTTGCCATCTTGACTTTTTAATATTTTATTGGTTTCCTATCTTGGTACTGCTGCATGACTAATATACGTTTATTGGGAAACAATATTGGTTTATGAATTGCATGACAGTTTTTCCCTTGTATTTTTATTGTCACCATTTTATATTTCTTTCTGACCTTACCTACAATTTCAACTTCAAATATGAAGTGAACTTTATTGTTTTTAATGCATGTATTTCCCTCTTTGTAATCAGAAGTAAAGGTTGCAATTGTTTCAAATGTGAATGCATGCCTCATGTTTTCATGTCCAATGCTTCTGTGCATCTAATTTGTCCATCATGTGGAATATTAATCTTGTCTTGTAAGGTTCTTTTTTTGAAGCTGAGGACCAGAACATGGAAGGTAAGGTTGGAAGTACAAGTAGATAAAAGGCAATTATGATGTAAAGGTCCAGTTCAGTTCTAATCAGTCCAATAAGTACATGACCTCTTTGGGTTTTCTGGCTGTGTTTATGGTATTACAACTATAAAAGGGTATCAATGGCCAGGAAGTATTTTTTTTCAATTAACTACCTGGCTATTGCTTACTAATCAGTGTTTTCATCATCCCATCATTTTTTATTAAATTTAAAAATGTAAAGAAATAAATTAAATTCACTCTTGTTAATACTTGTTTGACTTGACTGTAATTGTACCTTTAACATGCACCAGTAATGAAAGATGTCACTCTCTTGTGGCAAATTAATTCTTCCATTTACTGTTTTGCTATTTTTTTATAGACTATGTACAAAAAAAATAGCCTATTAGTCTGCTATCAGTTTTTCTCTGCATTGCATTTTGTGCTGTAAATTTGAGTATTTTCAGTAGATTATTTTTTTAAAAAAATGAAATGGCAGAACAAAATCGCTACAAAAAAATTAAAGTATGAATATACTCAGTCACTTCTGTAACTATTGAGATTTGCAAAATTCATTATGTTTCCTGTAAAAGTGCCTTGATTTTAAGCTAGGTGTTGATGGTAATTACTTTCAGGTAACCTTGGCAACCAATGGCAAATCTGCAGACTTCAATGCTGTCGAAGAAGAGCTTTGGAAACATGAGAAATAAGATGGAAACCCTCCAGGTCCATCTTGAATAAGTCCCTGAAGTTGTCTTTTGGTAAAGCAGATATCAAGATCCAAGATTTTCCACTGTTTTTATTTAGCATAGAAATGCACTTACTTAATGCTGTTAACTGAAACTTAGCAATGGTCTTGTGAAGTTTTTGCTCTTTTAATTTTTTGGCCAAATAATTCATTTTATTGTATTGTTTGTTTGGATGTAAGAGAAATATTTGTCTGGGTTTTCTCCTTCTGTTCAAAACAGAGAAAATGTAGGCATTTAAAGAAGATAAAAAAGGCACGATATAGCTGATTTGCTTCAGGGACTAAATATTTTGCATTAAGTATAGTGTACATCATGCAGAATCTCCCTCCTGCTGAATACGAGAACCTGTATCTTAGTGCATACTGAATACAGTGAACACGTAATGTAAGCCATTATTTCTTAAAAGCTTTTCATGTGCTTTTATTTTGCATATGGTTTTCTTCAGCTCCCTTTTCTTTAAGCAGTCTTAAAATAAGTGATCTAAAAAAAATCCAGTTCAGAACTCCAGTGAATGCCTATACATGCAGAATAACAAAGTATTTTTAATGATACATTCCTCATCTCTCCATTCTAGTTCTATGAACAATCAACCTTTTTGAGATCAGAAGGCAGAATACTGTTTTTACACAACTGAATTGAATAAATTTATGATTGTGGGTTCATTTCCCTGTAATCCCAGTGGAATGTCCTTCCAGCAGGCAAATTTGTGAAACTGGAATTAAACAAATGACATGTTTGCACAGCTAACAATCCATGCCAGGAAGTATGTATACTTACCTGAAAAGATTTTCAACAGTTAGCAGAATCTTAATAAATCTATAAAAGCAGGAAATAGTCATATTTGTATGGATCCAGAAGCATCAAGAAATGCTAATGCAGTAATTTATCATACTAAAGCTAACCCAATACCAATAGCTCAGCATACACTCTTCTGTTCTCCCCAATCATATCCTACTGCCTCTATGTTGAGATTTGAGAGTGCTTCTTTTTAGGGAAGATATCATCTGCTAGTAAATTCTCTTTTGTCATTCCTTTTCCTAAGAAGAAATAAGCTATATTTAGCATGAGTCTTGCTGTACAACATCAGTTATTTAATCAGGGCTAAGATATTTTCCTGTAGGTACTAGATATCTTCCTATCCAATATTTTGAATCTTAATTATATTAAGTAATTTGAACAAATTAGTTTGGGCAAATATCAGTTCACTTCTCTAGACTATTAAGTTTTATTTGCTATGGCACTCAACATGTGATTATTTCTTTGCCACAATATTGTAGAAGAACAAATCCTGCAAAGTGAAGCCAATTTAATATCTGATAGTTTTTTCAAGCTAGTGTTATTCTCTGTAGAAATATGAAAAGATCAGACTGAGCTATGTTTCTTCTTTTGTTCCAGTGTATTAAATAATTGGCCCTAGTGAGATCAGAGATTTGGATGTAACTCCCACATCCACATTCATATTTCTTTTTGTCTTACTTTTGGTGAACTCTGCAGGTAGTATAATTTAACTCAGAAAGACACAAGATAGATATAAGGAAAGCACATCTCTAACATCTCCTTTTCAAGTCAGGTCTGGCACATCGTCTCCACGTGCATTAACAGAAAAAAAAGAAAACTACATTTTACACAGATGAGCACTCTGTCATTATGGAGAAGTGCATTTGCGGCTATCACATGTTGGTGCAATTTTTTTCATGGGCAATCCACAGTGAAGCGCCTTTTAGGATTTCCTTACAGTCACTAAAAACCAATATGCTTGTGCTCAGTGTCACATTGTATTTCCCCTTCATTTTGAAGAAGCAAAGTACTGACCAGTAATGTAGGTTCCTTTCTATGGGGACAATTTCTGAAATGCTAATTGAAAATAAGTCATGGGTTCCTTTCAAACCACACTGAGGAGGAAGCTCTCAAATTAAAATAAGAGAAATTGTAATTTTGCAATTACAGATTTCTGATATTTACACAGAAAAAAAAGCCCTTTGTGGGATTTGGGAAAACATTTTTGGATGTTTCATAACTCAGGGAATTTCTGGTTCTTAAAAACAAAGCCACACTTTACTTACAATCAGCGATATTCATGGGGAGGGGTAAAAAAAGTTAATTATGGCCTTGTAATTAAAACCCTACATGTTTTTTTATGTGTATGGCTTGCCTACAATATAACAAGGAGAGGTTATATTGTAGGCATATATTGTAGGAAATCATGCTCAGCATTTGATTCCTGAATGAATTCTAATGCTCTGTATTCTGCTATGATAATCAACAAATTTCACCATCCACAGTCTTTCCATTTCAGAGTACAAAACGGAACCTTAACAATTATCCCACCTTCTTTATCCAGGGTAACTACTGTAATTTCTGAATTTCCAAAAAGAAAGATGCAGAAGGATTCTGCAATGCTAGTTTATAAACATTGCCCATTTGCGTGAACATGCTTTTCATTTGCAAATGCAAAGTATAGTTGCATTCTATATTTTTTTTCTTAGTAGTCAAAGTTTTCCTCCATATTAATGCCTCCATTATTGGTAACTATTATTATTAATAATAATTAACTATTAATATAATACTTAAACATTTCTGCAATTTAATCCCTGATGTGCAATAATTTATTTCTTGCCTGTGCAACTAAGACATGTGATAGCTACCAAGAGACTCAGCAAAAGGTAACAATTAGGAATTTCATTTGTAGGAAACATTTTTGCACCAGCACTTTGTATTTCATTCAAGTCCAGTTTGTTAATTTGCATTATAAACCCAGGCTTGCTTATAATTGGGTGCAATTTCTTGATTAGATAAAAATGGGGATCTGAGCAAGCAAAATTCCATTTATTTTGATATGGCATTGCAAACCTGAGAAATTCTGGCCATCTTGAGGAGCAAATCTTCCCATGATACCACTCTTGGTATGGTTTGATTAATTGAGTTCAACAGAATGACCATTTGTTTTCTCTGTGGTGCTACTATATGCTTCCCACTTTTTATAACCAGACTTAAGTGTATATTCATAAGACACCTAAGTAAGTTACAGCAGTGCTAACAAAAAAATATATTTGCATGTGTGAGAATACATTTGTTTTTAACCCATTTTTATCAACAAGATCTCCTCTTTTTAGCAAGCTGAAATGTCTTCTGTCTCACTTGTAGATACTTGATCAAATCTCTAGATACTCTTCAGCTTTTAAAAGTATATTTTAACAGTTAATATGACGCATATTTTTGCACTTATTTTTCACCTATCTATATTTCTCTCAACATTGCTCAAAAAGATTAATATAAAAATCTTTATCAACTATAAAACCCTAGAAGACTGGCTCTTTTACATCCCACTATAATGTGGGATGTCAGACATTCTCTTTTATATGCATCTTTTCAAAATTTTATCTCCTGCTAGTGAGACTGATTCTGTAAAGTCAGAGAAGATGAACACTGCAACTTTGACAAAGCTGAATTCAAATTAGTAAGAATATTTACCTTAATTCTAGAGTTGCATTTTTATACATCTGCTGTTCCACCAAGCCTAATGCTAATTGGTGGTTAATCTATTCACATATGATTCTATTCCTTTGATTGTATGTTTCTAAACTGAGTTAATAACTCCATGAAATTATTCTTGATCTGTAACAAGCTTTCATGCTAACCCATGCCAGTACCCCATTTACCATGATGCCTGTAAATGCCACACCAACATCTACAAAACATGGCTTTTCCATCTTTTATTCAGTATAATTACTGAACTCATTTTTCTACCAACTTTATCCACATGTTGAATATTGCAGTTCACAGGCTGCTAAGAGTAATATTTTATTAGGAATAACCAAAAATCAGAAGATCCACAATTTTTAGCTATGTGGAAACTCCCATCTTTTAAGCTGAGTTCTTCCGAAAAAAAGAAAGCTATTTGGAATTAGATTACACTTATAGCACTGATTGCCTCAAGCAAGGCCTGTAAATCATGTTTTAGAATATACCAATTTTTCACATTAGAAAACAATATCTTCTATGTAACTTAAATATATCCCTTGAAAATTATATTTTAATTTGCTATAACTTTGACACCTTGTTTTCAGAGCTAGTTTAATCAATGTTATAGATCTCAACATTCTATTATCTTTATTTCAAAGCTGCTTCTTCAATTTTCTGTTGACTACTGTAACAAAATCTTCCTTCCTTCCTTCCTAATGCGTGAATGGTAATTTATGGAATGCATGAGATGTATTTCTACTAATTTAGCCATTTATTCTTCTGCAACCATGATATACATTGTAGAATGAATTAACTTATTTCTGGCATCTGTAATTTACAGACATTTGCAGAGGTTATTTTCTTATACCAGTTGCAGACAGTTATTTTATTATACATCCATATAAGCAAGCAAGAAGAAAAAAGCTATAATCCTTTTAAGGAAGATTTTTTTGTAACAAACTCTGATAAATGAAATTTGTGACTGGGTTCATGCAACACATTAAGCCATTGTATCAGTGGGTTGGTTTTGACCTAGCACAACATAAGAACTCAGCTCTTGTGGCTTGCAAACCATGATTTATAGCTGAGCATTATATAAAGCAGGCCACTACAGCTTGTTCCACAAACCATGGTTAAAATGAACTATGACTTGTGTGACATATGAAACCAGCCACTGTTATGTTATGTTAAATTAACATAACTCTTTAAACTTTATAACTTTAAGCAAAGCACAAATGGAAGTTAAAGGTGTCTTTATGCTACAGTTCATTATGGAACACTATTACAGTATTAACATAGATTTGAGATTGAGCCATTTTTTAATACTTAGCTTGTTTTTTTACCAGGATAATTCCAATATGTCTCTACCCTACAGATAAATATTCTGATTCAGAATATATTTTGTTTTTAATGTACTTACTTGCCATTATTTTCAATGGAATTAATTTACAAAATCCATATACTTTAGGATTACAGCTTTTGAAGAAAAGAAAAAATAATAATCTATTTATGCCCAGAGCCAGTAAGGCTCAACTTGGTGTCCACGATTTGCACCAAATAGCATTTCATAAGTTTGGTAGGCCTTCCATGGAAATGATGATGCAAACAGAATGAAGTGTCTACTTTCGTTTATGTACCAAATTCCCAGATCGATGTTCAATGGTTACATTTCTTCACTAATGTGACACACATCACATTCCATGCTGACAGAAATGTTATCTTCTCAAACAGTATTAAGATCTAGTATTTGCCTAGCGATTGAATGACAAAAGATTACTGACACCAGGAATTATTTGTTAAACTACTAATGAACTCTATTGGTTCAAACTGTTCTAGTTTTTAGATGCATTTTGTTGAGATATGCAAAGACAAAAATGAAAGCTACATACTTTCAAAATGTGTAAGGAACTGCAGCATTTGATCTCACATCTTTGCCTTTCTACAAAAGGACCAAACTACATTCTTTAGGGGATTATGACAACTGAATAGCACATATATAAATACCTCCTGATTTTTAAAACATTTATAAAATAAAAGCAAGCAATATATTTTTTCACCATAATGATTGAAATCTGTTTTTCTTCCTTTATTAACAGTTAATTACAAAATACCTATATTGCTAATGCCTTGTTATTATCCAAGCACATTGAGAGAGCAAATAATTTTTTAAAACCCAAATTATAGTTTGAATATGATTCAGACTCTGCCCCTTTTGGCATACGACTGCACAAAATTGAAGAGGCAAAACCTACAGTAACAATTGACTCTATGAAACAGGCATATTTAACTTGTGCAACCTGTCATGTATGACCTGCAAATGGGTGGATAAATTGTACAGTAGGTAGGGACAGTACATTATTGTGATCTTATTTTGTAATACTCTTCTATTTTAAAGCAGAGTTTTCAAATATTCTCGTAATTAGAACTAAACGCAATCAAGTCGTAAGACAAAACGCTAGTATTACCTATCAAAGCATGATGCTCTTATAAAGTTTTGATGCGTTGTTTTCTGCATGAAGAACAGTGCTTCCCCGCACTTTCTGTAGATAATGTAGTTTATCTTGGTGTAATTTCAGTGAAATTGTGTATACAGTATTAATAGTTGGTATTTTAATTTAATTTAATTTAACTTCAACTCTGCTGGAATAGCAATGTATAGTAATATGTTTGAAAATAGATTGGATTAAGTTGGCTGGCTTTGGCTGCTATATTGGTATTCCCATTTCCAGATGTTTAACAGCAAAATTGCCATAATCTGCTACCCATGGCTATATGGTGGTATAAGCAGTATAATTGTGAATAAATAATTGTTATAACCTATGTGTTCCAGCCAGGTCATTGTAAATATGTTAGTACTTGTCTTTAGATATCTAAACAGGCAGCATGCATGTGAGTGTATGTATACCAATCCCTGGCACTTAGTTAATGTGAATGACTGTCTGATGTCACGCTGTGATTGCAATAGCACTGCTACTTTAATGAATAAATATAAGCACAGTATTATATTGAACTTATTATGTATTTTTCTGTATACATGATAGATTGGAGAAATAAAGATAGATGTTAATAAATTGTTGCAACCGTCAACATGTTGATCCTGTGTAAAAAAAATAATAATAGTTTTTTATTTTGAATGCTATATTTACCTTTTTGAAACTACAGTCTCAGCTTTACTTCTCAAGCAGGACATTGTGGTGATCTAACCCAGCGGTGTCAAACTGGATTTTGAGGGCTGGATCAGCATTATAGTTCTCTGCAGGCTGGGGGTGGGAGACGGGACAGATGCCTCCTGCAGCACCCTACCGGTCAAAACGGGGTGCAGGGGAGGCTGTACGTGGCCCCCACTCAACCCCCGCAGCCCGTTTTTAACCATCAGAGTACTGCAGGAAACTGTGGAGGCCAAAAACACGCTGCTTGAGGGCCTTGTGAGACACCCCCCATGGCCCATTTTGGCTGGCAGAGCACCGTGGGCTGGTCCTTTGATATTTCCAAGGTGGTCCCGCAGGTCAGTTGTAATCACTCCGCAGGGCAGATCTGGCCCACGGGCCTTGAGTTTGAGACCTCTGATCTAACCCTTCAAGATTCCTCAAGCATTCATTTTTCATTTATTCGCTGACCAGTTGTCTATATAAAGTTAAAATCAGACAAAGCCAGGAGATTCAGGAAAAGCAGCAAAAGGTCTCCAAATTTCATTTATGAAAATTTGGTGTGAGCCAAGCTGGATAAATACGTAATTGATCTCATTAGTTATAAATCCCAACACAAAGCTACTGCACTGCAGTTGCAGGCAAGATTCATTTCATGCTTTACATATTATAATACATAAATTTAAATATAATTCATGATAACCCTGAATCAAATTTAGTTACTGCCATCTTAAATTCTGTAGAGCAGTGTTCCCAACCTCAGAAGTTTGAGATGCGTGGACTTCAGTTCCTAGAATTCCTGATAATGGTCATCATGGCTGGGAGATTATGGGAGTTGAAGGCCACATATCTTAAGCTAAGACTGGCAAGCAAGGCTGAAGAACCAGGTTATAACTATTCCCCTTTCTTAACAGAACAAGGAACAGTGTTCCGGTTGTAAATTGAATCTAGTTATTGCCCAGTTATATTATTTCGCTTCTGTAGGCCTTGAATATATGGATACCATATAATTATGCATAGAAAGAAGAGATCCACTCAATTCTAAGCTCTGCAGATATATTCAGCTAAGGGCAATTATTGTGGCTATGATCTCTTGAGAACATGGATCTTGTGCACATGACCTCCTAGACTGCATTGTTGGTGGGTCACCCTACATACAAAAAAAAGCACAATCTTGGCTTGGATCGTAATTAAAAATATTCATCTGAAAAATGAAATGGTGTATTATATAATATCTATGCCATTTTGTGTAAAATCTAATACATGGAAATGATAAATCTTTCTATTAACGTTGATTACTATTTACTACAGTAGCAATGATTTGTTAGTAAGCACTTTTCATAGTTCTTTTTCTCCGCCTTTAGCAATTATTTTCTTTTCCTGTGTGAACTGATTTCTGTAACTTGTATATAAAACAAAACTGGACATTCTTTATATACTGGAAATAATCAGCAAAAACAATATTTCACTAAATGTTGGATTTTTTTATGTACATATCAATAATAAATGTGAATTCATAATTTTCATGGATAGAATCAATGTGAATATATCTATTTACTTGCAAGCTCTAGAGAGAATATGTGATGGAAGGATGTATGAAGAGTAACAGTCCAGTAACAAATGTTTATGTTACATGTATGCTAATTTGCCAATGACTGATATATCAAACCAACAGAGCTACTTTCACATTTGTTAGATTTGCAGCTTCTCCACATTTCTGTTCATCAAAGCGCTTCTATAAAGAGTGAAACTTCTCTTTCTGAAAAAATAATTTGAGAGTTATGCTACCAAAATGTGAGGGTGTCTGTGCGCACGCGTGTGTTTAATTCAGGAAAGCTGCCATGAAAGTAAAAATGTACCCCTGTCCTGTTGTCTGCTAGACCAACATTGGCCATAACATCTAAAAGTGGGGAAATAGTTACACTTGAAGAAAATGGTTCATAGTAGAAATTACTAACCATTGCAGCATAAAGAAGTAATATCAGTAATTCCAGTGATCCCAATATTATGCATCTGTTGATGTATCCCATAGTTTTGGCAGCTGGTCATTGTGATCTACCAAGATATCCATACCCTTCCTGCAACTGCTGCTAAACCAGGTATAGGTAGTCCTCGACGTACAACAATTGAGTCCAAAATTGCTGCTGCTAAGTGAAAAAGTGAATTTTTCCCCATTTTAAGCCTTTCTTGCCACAGTTAAGTGAATCACTGCAGTGATTAAGTTAGTAAGATGTTTATTAAGTGAATCTGGCTTCCCCATTGACTTGTTGGAAGGCCCTAAAAGGTGAACACGTTTCCGGGACACTGCAACCATCATAAATATTAATCAGTTGCCAAGCATCTACATTTTTTCCAGTGATATTCTAACTTTGATATTCTAACTTTGAACAATCACTAAATGAAGTGACTTGGAAGTCAAGGTCTATCTGTATCTAAGTTGTACTTGTGCATCTGTTTTTTTTCCTACCAAATGTAGACCCTTACATTTTTAATTACTGAATAACATCTTGGATAGGGTCAATGTTCAAGCCTATTAAAATCCTTTAGAAGCATGAGCCGGTCATCTAGTGTCTTAGTAAGTCTTCCAGCTTTGCGTCATCTGCAAAGTTTATGAGTGATCCTCATCAAAGTCATCTAGAGCAATGGCCCCCAACTTTTTGGGCACCAGGGACCAGTTCCATCGAGAGGCTTTTACGGGAACCAGAGGGGGTGTGGTTTTGCATGTTGCCTGCATCCTGCAGATGGGGCTTCACTTGTTTGCATGGACCAGTTTCTGGCATGCCAGGGGACAGTGCCGGTCCAAGGAACCGGTGGTGGGGTTCCCTGCTCTAGAGAACTGGGTCCTAGGCAGAACCCTTTGCATGCTTCCTTCCATGTGAACATAGACCCATTAAGGACCATGTGTTGTTCACCCAGCTGCAAATCCATTTTGTAGTGGGATAATCCATTTCACATTGGCCCAGTTTATCAAGGTTATGGTCAAGTTTTTCAAATCCCTTTCTGAAATATAAAATGAAGTTCTGATGTTACCTAGCCATGTAATTTACAAGATAAGATAGTCCAAATATTAAAAACCCACAGAAGAATGTTGCTAGGAATCAGAAGTAGCATTTCTGATTGAAAGGAAAATTTAATTTGCCATATAAACTGGGTAAAAGTAGGGTTCATAGTTTTATTCAACATCTTTGGCAAAGAAGTATATGGCATCAATTATTATATTGTAATTTAAATGGAATGTGTAGTAGCTGACAATAAATTGTTTCCTTAACTTAAGCACATATGGGTTCTACTCCATGCATTCTTTCAGACTGAAAAACAATCCAATAAAAGTTCAAGCAATTGTTTTTTTATATCTGATCAGCCAATATATCACAATGGATTCCAAAATAAGGTAGTTAGTCTGCACTTTCTATATTTAACTTATTACTAGAAAGCATAACATGACTGAAAACACTTAGTAATGCATACACAATACAAATATTCTCCAAAATTTTCTCTGATCTTCCATATCATATTTCTGAAAAATTGGGAGGCAGATGTGTTTCATGTGTTTTTCCATTGTAAGTCATGACTGCACAGAAAAGATTTCACATAAATGTACTCTGCTAGAACGGAAACTTGTAGGAAAAGAGGTTCCCTGTTATATTCTTAAGAATCCTTTAATTCTAATTCACATTAGACTAGACCTATTGATGCATATTCAAACAGGAAATGGGCATTTCAAGAGAAGACAAAAACTGAGAGACACTGGGACAAGGAGGAAGGTATGTGTCTTGGTTTGGTCCCATCCAAATATTCTAGGGTCAGTTCACAGCCCATAGGATAATGAATGGGAGCTCTAATAAATGGAATACATTACACCAGAAGTACAGCAGGCTGACAAGGAAGGTGAACACTGAAATTTAAAGATAACATCACCACAATATTTAGATTATAGAGAATAAAAATTTATTTGCTATAAATCAGGTTTGGGTTTTGTTTTTTATCTTTCCACCCTTTTTAGTGAGTGTGATTTTAACATGGCGGAGATCTGTGGAACGTGTAAAACTATTCAACTATTACAACATGTAATTCCAAAATATTAAAACATTAATGAGATTTAATAAATGTGACAATTTTGTAACTGACCAATAAAAATTCAATTCCAAAATCTATGTATCAAACCTCAAGATAGCCTATTATTGTGAATTCCCTGGGAATACGTTTTATTATAATGCTTTAATGGCTACAGATCCTGGAAAGTCCAAAAATTCTGTAGGTCAGGCAAAATAAATTTTGGTGTTTTGCCTTACCAAACAGACTGCAATTGGGGAACAAATGCTAGCAATAAGATGATAGTCACTAATTAAACTGGGCAAAATGATGCAATGTTGGGCAAAACCAAAAATGACACGTTATTTTTGTAGCTGACCATTAACAAAAGAAAAAAAAACCAAGAAAATGCTTAATTATGCTTTAAAGAGATCAGTAGCTCATTGCATTTCTGAGTTCTAGTCCCAGTTCAGTATGATGTTTTTTGTTTCCCCCAACTCTGATTCAATTTGACTGGCCTGCCTTCCTACATGCCACTCTTCAAGGGCACATCTTGTTGGTTCTGTGTTTCATCAATTGCCTGGAATTCATCATGTGGGCCCTTTTGGTCTTCTGGCTTCTCTTTATGTACCAAATGCACCATTTCCTGAGATTTGCTGGCTTCTCCATTTAATCCATCTTTCTTTTTCTCATCTATGCCTCCTTTACCATTGTTAATCACAAGCTTCTTCTTCTGCCCACATCTAACAGAAAAGGGAAAGATTGTAAAGTCAAAATATTTAAAGACAACATGTTATATACTGCCTTCATTTTGTCTGGAGCAGCAGGCTACATTAAAAACATTCATTCCTTGCTTATTTCTTAGGTAAGAACTTTAATTACGGCAGATTCATCTTTATTTTTCAGATTTTTCTGGTTCTGGTTAATTGACATAATTGGAACAAAGCGTAATCTATCAAAATAGCCTTCTAACAAATTTCTTATTTTGAATGGGACATATCTTTGGATTCTTTAGAAGGTGGTAAAAGATAAAGATGTTTCCTGGAGAGCAGCTACAGTGGTTCTTTCACTTAGTATGGTAGTTTCTTTGACTCAATTGAGCCAATAATCTTAGACTGGATGGCTTAAGGGTAAGGCTATGTCTATGGGTCTTGTGTTGCACATGGATTGAAGTAATTGATCATCTAGGGAAGGGGAAGGAAGGAAGGAAGGAAGGAAGGAAGGAAGGAAGGGCGGGCCCACAGCTAGGAATCAATGCCTACATTTACACTAAAAATAACTCAAATGCACTATGTCATATATTTCAAAGAATGACACAGTTCATATACCAGTGCTCAAAAAGGAAATGCCTTTTCACCTTTTCATTCATCCACATGGTTCTGGAAGGAATGGGCAAATATTTTTTATCAGCCCTTCTTATCAAAATGATCTTACCCAGTGGCAGCAATGTACATTGATTAACAGAGTTCTTACTGTCTATTACAATGGTTCTTCAGAAAAACGAGAAAGGGGATTTCACAATGACATCAAAACTGTGATTCAAATGTATTAGTTGAAAACTTTTTTATATACTTTGGTTTGATTCATGTAACATTTAGAGATATGAATACTAACCTATGACTATCCTTTCATTTGCGTATCTGATTTTGAATATTGCAGAAACAGAAAACTGAAATGACTATAATTTGGGGGGAGCCTGGTATTTAGCCATGGAATTTGAAGCAGGCTTATATGTAATGAAATTGTAAAATCTTGCCCCTTCGTTAAGCTGAAATGCATGGTAAAAAATCCCCTCAGACGAGGATAACATACATTAAAGAAACATTAATATGTGCTTCACATATTAAAAGAGAATTAAGCCATTAACTTTGGCTTTCTATGATAGGGATGTGTCCAATGTATTTTGCAAAAAAAAGTTTCATTTTAGAAAACATCAATCCCAATTTCTTTAAAAGAAAACTCTTATATTCTTCCCCCACCCATTCAATTTTGTTGAAAATTTTGGAAAGTTCAGTAGCATGTTGTGATCAGTTCACCAAATGGAGTATTTCTTCACTAACTTTGGAGCCAATAACATTGACATTACTACTGAAAAGCAGATGTTACTCATAGCAAAATACAAACAGAATTTGCAACAAATGCTTTTTGCGGGTTCCAAATACAGAGGTACATATCTTCCATGAGAAATATTACAAATTAAAATTACTACTAAAATCCTTTAGAATTCTTAACTGAAAATTTGCTGGATATTTTTCTGCACAATTAAAACTCAGAACTCATCTGAATTTCTCTTTACATAATAGTTGAGAGCAACTGCATTAAATGCACTTCATTTTTCATTTCTGTTCAACTTAAGGCTGTTTTTAATTACCCCTCATAATTGATTCTGTTCAAACATGCGCTTTTTCCATTGTTTTTTTTTTCTTCATAAAAAGAGATCTTTGTGCTTCTTTTGCGGTTTCCCTGGTATTCCTGATTCATCTCCCTTTTTTATATCACTCAGAACTTCAAGTGACAACTATCTTACCTAAGTTTTATGTATTTTTTTCTTTCTGCATTTCTATCCGAAGAAATAAGCAGTCTGTCCCTCTATTCTCTGGATGTTAAGAGAGTTACACCTACACTGCCCTTCCTAGTACAGTTTTCCTTACAGCACAGCCCTATTTCCCTGAACAAGCTGTTATTCAATCACTGGAAGATGAATTGAATCAATGATTCATACTGAGTGAAGTAACAATGAAGGAGCTAGTAAGTCCCTTTATGACTTCTAGCAATGTTTATAGAATCCTGATCATTCTGTTCTCTTTTAAAATAACGCTCATCACAGAAGGCAGAAATATGAAAGGAGAAAAGGCCCATAGAAAAGGGGGAGGTATGGTTTTCACTGCATATTCTTTATCTGAGTTAATCTTGTAGGACTTCATTCTAAAAAACATGAACAGCTCTGCATTTTATTTTTAAATTGTGTTGCTGAAATACAGATTGCCCAGGCTCACCAATAAGTTACAAAATATTCCAAGTTATATCTATCTGTATTAGGCTTTAAAACTCTGAGTACTTATTTAGTAAGAGACATTTAATTCTAAGAAAATCTAATTCTTCAACTGGGAAACACTATTCTTTTATAATTTTGCACATTTTCAGAAGATGCTATCTGCATTCGATTATCATTGGTCAGCTTTAAAAATATTTTTAAAAATTAGCCAAGTGTGCTTTAGTACAACAATAATAGCATCAAAAGATCAAGATTTAACATAAATTAGTAAAGAACACCACTCATACTCAAATTAAGGAATTGTTACAGAAAAACTGAACAAGAAGGAAATGCTGGTTCTTACCTACAAAGTTAGTAATTAATTAATCTGTAAGCAAATAGTTTATATGAACAATAGCATCCAGTTATCTAATTACATCAATATAACTGTTTTTTGATGCATGCTATATCCAAGTGTTCATTTTCAAATACTATTCAGAAAATAATCCAGGGGTAAATCCCAGCAACTAGCTTCAAGGTAGCTCTTTGCTCTGAGTCAAAAAAAGAAAAATTATATGACAAATGGCGAGGCTGAAAAATCCACTTTTGAATTGGCATGGAAAAGGACATATCTTAAAATGAACACTGAACTAGGAGATAAAGTAGTAAGCTAGGGTGTCTTTGATGCATTATATGTTTAAAAACAGTGGTCTATGGCTTCCAAGTGTGCTTGTTGATTAAGTTCTTTGTAACGCTGTCTCCTTTGTGAATGCTCCAAAATTGTCAGTCCTAAAAATATTTCAGCAGTAGACAGTTTTGGCACTGAGAAATGGAAAACTACAAAAGTATTTCTTACCTCCTTCGACTGTTTACAGCAATGCAAACACCAAGAATCAATGCCAGGGCCAAAAGAGAAGCAACTACAATAAGCCAATCTGTGGATAGGGGAAAAAACATTTTCCTTTGTCATCTGACCAGAGAATTGACTTATTCTTTTTAATATTTAATTTTACTTCCTTCAGAATAATACCCATGATGTTATTTTTAGCTGTCAGTAAATTATTATTCTTTATGATCTCATTTTTACATAAATGAAAGTTATGTCCCAGCTACTCTTAACAACAATTATATATAAGCAATGACAGTTGTGCTGATAATTTGTATCCATTATTGTATTATCCTGTGTGTGGTAGGAGACAATGACAGCTGCTGTTACTTCTGCAATTGTGAGAGTGGAACAAAATGTAAATCTGATTTAAAAAAATATCTCCTCATGGTTTCCGTATACTACTTTAGCCACAGTAAGATTTTCCAATAGTCAAATGGCATGAGGGAAGATGACGACGACCGTAAAAAGGATAATATTCTAAGAATTAACTAAAGAACTTATTTTAATCTGCCTCAAAGCCAGAAATCAAATTACATGGTTTACAAATTAGAGAACTGAGATTATAAATGAAATGATTCTTCAATAAAAGCAGTTTTGAATATTATTATTAGCATCAGTTTTGAAATTGCTATTTATTTTCTATGATAGATAGGATAACAGTTATTGGGTAGTATATATATCAGAGATAAAAATTGTATAAGAAATAAAGCAAATTATGTAGTAAGATCTCACTTCTTAGCAATTGAGATATATCTGGATTGTCACCCATTCCATGCCACATTCTACCAAATTACACTATGTTCCTACATGCCAGTAAAATTGTGGCATTATAATCAAAAAATAATCCAAAGTAATGAAGTTCAACAGAACTTTCCCTTTGTACACTACTGAATAATACATAACTGAGCTATATTTTTTTTTACATTGGCAGTACTTCTCCTGATTTAAGCCACTGGTCTTAATGTCAGAGTCCGATATATTTAATTCCAATATATCTTAAGACATGGGCATATACTGTGGAGGCGGGGAGAAATGAAAACAAAAACATGACATCACTGGAAAGTATATATATACCTAATGGTGGCACTTGCATGTTTTAGACACAAAAGATGACAACAAAAAAAGTACAGGAACATTACAGTATGACTTTTTGATAAATACTAATGATAAAAGCATAGAAACAAACCTGGTATATGAGCCACTCGTGGTTGACTTTTTCCTGACCCTTCCGACAAAGGTGTCACATTTTTGTCTCTCACTACACTGGAGTCTTTGTTTGGATCAGGACCTAGAGAAAAGGCACGCATTACTCTTTGCATTATCAATATCTGGAATTTCAGCTTTCATATTTGCAGAGGAAAAATAATGTGCTATTACTTAATCAGCCTCTGTGGACTGATGTGTTTCATTCAAAACAAAGCTTTAATTCCCATAAGTACTGATGAGCTGTCACTACTTATGGAGATAGATTGATCTTTTGCTTTTTTTTTTTACCCAAATAGGAATCAATCTCTCTCTCTCTCTCTCTCTCTCTCTCTCTCT
>JANHFL010008007.1:87343-110148 GCA_032468155.1 Oxyrhabdium leporinum
TTTTCTAGCTTCCCAAGAAGTAGGTTGTGGTCTACTTTATCGAATGCCTTGCTGAAGTCTAAGTATATTATGTCCACGGTATTTTGCTGGTCTACTAATTTATCTACTAATATCTCTAGTATATCTCTAGAAATAATGGCTTTGCAAAGTAACTATATAAATATCTTTTCACATAATGTCTTTCTGGAGAGTCATTATTTAAATCTGTAAACTGCTATCTAAATCAACTCTAAAATAATTAGAGTGAATTGACGGGGGGAAGCAAAACACACTTCTTGTTTACAATTTACACCTTGTGTGGACGAGTAACATTTTGTTTAGAAATTTGGATGAAAAAACAAATGCAGCTAATTTAAAGAGAAAGTTGGCTCTTTAAGTATTCATATTTTTACCTGGATGATGAACAGATTCTTCTTCCAGGGTACTTTCTTTTTCTTCAGAAGGGGGAAATTCTGGATGTAACACATCTGAAGTATTGATTGCAGGGGATACTGTGTCTTCAATTACCAGTTCAGAAGATGCACCCTCCAGCTGAGGCTGCTTTGGGTCTTCCTGCTTGAAGAAATCATCACTGGAGGACACAGCTGTTATGATGATGTTTTGAATCAATTCTATTATTATGTTTGCTGAACAACCCTCCAGATTATCTTGTTATATATATATATATGGCTTGCACTTTCATTACGTGTGTTAGGCAGAGGAAGAGGAAAGTAGATACATTTTTGGAAAGTATTGTTGAATTCACAGGCCCCATAATCATCACCACAATTTTCAGAAATGGTTGATTTTCCAGAGATGCCCCAGACACCAGGAACAATAGTAGAAGGAATATAACAGCAGTAGAGGCAGAAAAGATGTGACAGCAGCTTGTACCCTTATCTGATCTATCAAATGTGTTTGATAGATGCAAAAGGCTTTGTACCATCTGGATTCACAGTAGCATCTTAAGTCCAAGATCATTATCCTTTTTCTTCCTTTTCTTCTTTTATTTGGACATTTTCTTTCTTGAAATATTTTGGACACTCACTTCAGATGCATAGTCCAGATTTATATTGTCAACCCAAAGGCTTATTTTGGATGGCATTCATTGCCAGGATGAAGTTCAGACAATTAAGCTTATTCAGTTCTAAAGGTGCTTCTGTATAAATCCAAGGAAATTGAAGTAGAAACAGTATGAAATATTGAAGCTAAAATACCAGATTTATCCTTCATTGTCAACTTATTAAATAATTTAGAAGAAAACATAATGTGTCACACATTATGATCACTAAATCTAAGAGAAACAGCTTTAGATAGTGAGAAAAATTATAATTGATAACTCAAAAGAGAAAGCCCACAAAGAGCCCAGTACAGTAAGAGAGATCTTCCCATCTTCAAGAGAAGATGTCAATACTTTTCATAAGAAATAAAGCTGCAACTGTACAACCAAGTTTGTCTATCAACATACAAATGCAATCTATTTCTCTTGTTCTAATGTTGGCAAAAGAATGCCTTTAGATAAAAAGCAACTATTATTACCTAAGTATTTGTTTGTGAAATGCTTTAAGCAAGTGCTTCCAAAACATTTTCCTTCATTATACAAAACTACTTAGCAAAAGTCCTTTTTACCCAATGTAGGTAAAACACTCTAAGTCAATTTAAATTTCCCTGTTGTGATTGGGAAATGGGTTTGTGGGTCGTTACCCAAAGAAAGTCCACTTTTACACATTTCTGAATAATTTACCCAGGTTTGGGAAGCACTGGTTTAAGCAGTTCTCTTTAAATTAAGGAATACCTAAAAAGCAACCTCATGTTTTATTTCAACTTTCAAAAAGCAATAGATTGAAACCAATTTTTGAATATCTATTAGTAGCATTAGTTTCTTAAGAAACACTAAATGAGAATTTGATTTTACTCCACATAACATAGCCATTTACTCCACATAACCATTCATAAATTTCCAGAACTGACTTTCATAGTTCGAGTGCTACTTCATGTGCCACAATTAAATTTAAATTACTAATTTAATTCTGGACAGAGTAATGTGCCAATCTGGCATTTCAGTAACTTTCACAAAACTGTGGAGCCTGAAATAATTTTAAAGAGCCACTGGTGACACTCTGGCTTCACCAAGGCTGCATACTATTTACACCTTCACTATCATGGTTTTGGTGGATAAAAGCAAATACATTTGGAAAATGGCTCTATGTTTGAGTCTATTTTCCTGTTTGAAGTAATACCCAGTTAAAATTATCAATACTTCCAAGTTCCAACTACTAACTACATTCTGAGTTTTGTTATTGTGGAAAGAAATTCTACTTCAAACCAACATAAATGAAAAATATGTTCAACATGTTTAATTCCTCATACCAGTAGTGGTTGAATATTGTTCAACAATTCCAGGTAGGACATCCGCACTTGTGTCATTTGTTGAGTAACTGACTTCACTTTCCTTTCCAGAATGTACAGCAGGTAACAATATATTGTGGGCTGATTCTTCTTGTTTAATATCTTTGCTGGAGTTCACAGCTGCTGTGACAAAGGTTCAATTGACAATGGGTTGAATATTTGGAATCCCACCATCAACTAGCACTTGGGTTTAAGTTATTTTAGAGAATAATGTAAATGTATATGTTAAGGTAAAGGTTTTTAAAAGTACAGATCACACATGTACTTTCATGTACTCGAAAAATTTGTATACGTGAGCTGTCAAGCATGACTGCTCTTCAGAAGTGCACTATTTGTGGTACAGATAGATGAAATAATCAGACGTAAAAGAACAAGCAATATCTTCTTCCTTAGTTGAAAACATTCACTGTGGGCGGTTTCTAATTTGATACCTTAGCCACTACATCAAACTGGTTCTACATTGAAGTAAGTTAGGTTTGAATCAACAACCCTAAGCACATATAAGTGTAACACTAACATTAAAAAAAGTTTCTGAACCTTGAATAGCTTCATGGCCCAAAACATCTATAGAGGTAAAGATTTTTTGGAATGGAACTACGTAAGAGGAAAGTTTTCATCTGGCAAATAGTTTGTTACCTATACGAACAGAATCAATCATGTTGGGAAATGTAGAATAAAAAGAATAAAAGCTAACACCTTTTCAACATGTGATCATTTTTTAAAATTAACTTCTTCATATAATGCTATTCTGCATTAACCATATAGTTCCTTCACCAATACCACCTGCTCCCCAACAGTAGCATAGGTACAACAAGATAAATTAAAATAGAAAAAAGATAGCAAAAATTGTATTAATAGAACACACTTGTTAACTAGCCAATGTGGCTATTTACAAGAAGGAAACTTGTTCAGATTTATGCATAGAGAACACTGCAGCGTCATAATAACCACCACCAAAACCAAAGCTAAATCTGCCAAAGAACATGGATATTTATCAATTTGAAATTTAATTTTGAATTTGCCAAGTGAAAGTATAAAACAGACATCAAAGGATAGCAGATAAGGCAGCTCAGAATTTGGCCCCTTCCCATTCAAAATAAGTACAGATTTTAGGCACAAACCTTGACACCATTGCTGGCTATCCATTTCCAGCATTAACCAAGACAGACATTTTCTAATGCAAAAGCCAGATATGCAAAACAGACAATGCAGAGAAATATAGCGCAAAATCATCTGCCGGTTTCAACTGAAATTCTGATATTATTTACTATTATCTATCTCAGATAAAATAATCTTTTGTAGGTCAATACAAATACTATACTACTGAAGATCTAAACCTACATCTAAAATACTTTAATTATTTTCCATAAGACAATGCACGATAGGGATTAGTTCTTACTGGTATTTGATGTCTGAAGTTCCTTATCACCACTGTTGTCCCACTCAAGAACTGTTTCAGGATTTTTTTGCCCAGACCCTTCTTCATCGTCATCATCACCATCACCATCATCATCTTCAAAACTATGATCTATTGATTTATTGATGGTAAACTTATGGTAAGATTTTTATATTTTCATCCAGTTATCCATTTCTCTGTTGTCTACATCATTAATATGTTCTTGCTTCACTGATTGGAATAGTCAATAAGATATGAAGAATGGGTTATCTAATTTCAATTCCATTGTGCTCTGTGTTTGTGTGTGTGTGTGTGTGTGTGAATGCAAATCCCCCCTCCCCCCCAAAAAAAACCAAGTTCACTTTAAATGAATGATAGAATCTGGATTGTGCCCCGATTATGATTAGGGAGGCAAAACACATTTTGCTAGTAAATACATACAGAATCATTTTTACTTCAGCAACTGCAACATTTAAATGAGATACGAGGTACTGGAGAGACAGTTTCTAATTACATACCTAATCCTAATCCTAACTCTTAAAAGAATCTCCCCCATAAAATGGGGCAGGGGAGAGAGTTCTTTTGAAGAATGTAAATGGGATGTGAATATGAATTTATTTGGAAAGCATGAAATAGAATGGAAACATATTCTTACATATAGAAATGAGAGCACAATAGGAACTATATTACATTCTGAGCTCACTGAAGACAATATTCAGTGAACACACATCTCCCAGATTCACTGGGCTTGCTAAAATTATGCAAAGTCACAGAGAAAGTCTATGTATAGCCAAAGGAAAAAAAATTCCTGCAAAAAATCCAATCAGGAGAATGTATTAACAAGTTATTAAAAAGCCACGACTATCTTAAATGCGCTAATATGATAATATGGTATATAATTTTATTCCAAAAACTAAGAGGTGATTTAATTGAATTTTCTGAATGAGTTTGAATGAAACTGAACAGAACAACTTTTTTATTCTAAAACTGAGATAATAAAATCAGAATAATAGTCTTAGCAATCAAAGGAGAAAGTACTCCTTCTGGTACTACTATAAAAGTTAATATTATGTACATTTTTCTAAGATTACATAGTTGCCCTAAAGCTTATGCTACAAATCCTTAAAAATCAGTACTGAATCAAAGATACAAAAGGAGTTAACCAATGCTGAACTGTGAAAATATCTGGCTGAAAAACGGATAAAAGAGTTTGCAATATTTTTATTAAGTAAACTAACAATACCTGATCAAACTGCAGAAAGGAATGTTAAAGACTTTGCAGTTCATTTCAAGTAATCACCAACCTGGCATTTCCACTTCAACTGCATGTTTTGACTTAGTTATCAAAATATGCACAGCCTATATACATGCCAGAGCAAAGTTACATTAAGTCATGGAAAGAAGATCTGAAAATTGATGCTCATAATAATATAAATTAAAAATTATCTTCCTCAAAACTGTAAGTTCTTTCCTTTTTCTTTATTTATACGCTGGTGCCTATGTTTATTCTTACACTTTATTTCAATGTGTATCCATATTGTGTATCAGTTATGAATCATGCAACTTAGGAGGCGCAACTGTAATTTGGTTTTCTGAGTACAATAGGACAATATGAAAAGCAAGCACTGTTTATCTTTGGCATCCTGTTCATGTATTTTGCAACCAGGTATCCATATCGGAGTATAAAAAGGCTCACTTGCAGCCAACTTTCTCTTACTAAAGCCCCCATGTTGACTTTTAAAATATGTATTTCAATTCTTTTCTGGTAGGTATTTATATGGCTGCTTAACTCAAGCAAAATCAACTCAAGGAGCATACAAAAAATCAACTATAAATACGATCCCCCCCCCAAACCTCCTCACAATACACTGAAAGTCAGCTAAAATCATAAAATGGCAACCAGATTAAAATATACTATAACTCTACAATTAGGACATCCAGATTCAAAGGCCTGGGGAAGAAGTCAGAACTTAACTGTGTGTCTAAAGACAACTTTATATCAGGGAGTAAATATGTACAAACTGTTCTTTCTGTGAAGATAGAATAGTTCAGGGAAATGTACATTTCTTCCTCCAGATAATGCTGATCCAGCTAATCTGGGCATAGCCTGGTAGTTTTTCCAAAGTGAATCTTTCTGAAAAGGGTCTTGTCCTGCTGGACCATATGCAGAGCATGACCAATGATATACTTCTGGAAAGTATACTTCCAGAAAACTGCAGATCCATACCTAGACTGGATGAATTGATGTGACTTTTATCCAGGGAGGGAGAATAAAACATTCAACACCCATTTACTGATGGCACAGTGGCTATTCAGCTGTTAAAATGTGGAGGAAAACTCCCCAAACTTAACAATATGGTTTAAAGGAACCATATTGAATAGAGTAAAAAGGAAATCAAAATCACAACTTTCTGAATTCAAAGGAGAATTAAAACAGTAAATATTTGGTAAGAAAATAAGTTTATGTATCAAGCTCAGGAATATATGACTATGGAGGTGTAACTGGAACCTCAGCATGACTATGGGAAATTTATGACAAAATAAATGGAGAGGAGCACAATTTAGGACTTTAGAAATCCATTAAGGAACCAGTTCATATAAGACTTTTCTTTGTCGTCAAGTTTTATCCCTTTAAATTGTAACTATTATCGAAATGGGCTGCTTTGAAATAGTAATGATTTACAAGGCACTTAGATAAACAATATTGGTATAGAAACTGAGGATATGGGCTTTTGATTTACAGTACATATTAAAAAGGAAATGCTTGCAGGTCTTATCGGCATGTAAATTATGGGACACACTTTATTTTTAAAAGTAAACTGAAAGGAAGATTTAAATTTGTCTAAAACAATTAACTGTTTAGTAGTTGGCTTTGTTTATTAACAAGCAATGCCCCTGCACTATAATTTTAGTTGAAGCAATCATATGTCAGTCCACATTATATATGCAAGGGATATGCCATTAGCTTTTCTACCTGTCAGCACATAGATTAATTCCTAAAATAGCATGCCCTTAAAGCATACTTAAAGTAATGTGCTGTTAAAGTAACAGTTTCATTTAAGTCCAAACAACAGATTTCTATATAACATAAGTAGTTACTTGGCTATTACAGTTCATGTTTTTAATGCACCAATACCAGAACTATTCAAGCAGTACTCACAAAAAATATATGCAACATTTTTTTTTCCTGGGAAGCGAAACTTTCCACCAGAAATTTTGAAAAAAGGATAGGCAAAGAGACTATGATTTACTAAAATGTTACAAGAGTTTACCATTGCTGGAAGTTGTATTCTGCATTCCTTTATGTTCTTCAGGTGGCCACCATAATGGAAAATCTTCAGTAATTTGCTGATCTTGACTAGAATTTCCATGATGCTTTCCATGATTTGAATTTTCTTCAGCTGTAATGATGTCAGAATAACTATAGTGTTGAATATATGTTGTATCTTCGATCAATAGAACTTCCTCATAGAGGATGATAAAGGGTCACTTCCTGTGTCCTTCTGTCCTACTGTTGTTGGTTTTCAAATAATATACTCATATGTATTTTATTTTGGGAGTACCCTAAGTCAGTATGAATTACATACTAACAACAAAAACATTATGAACACAAAGTAAAGATGTGGGGTTTAGAAAGGGAATCCAAGTAATAAAGGTAGTGTCACAACCAGAAAATAATAATGAGGTTACTTCTGAAGCACTCCAGGAAAAAAAAATACTGATAATAGTAGAAAGTTGAGCTGTTATCTTTAAATCCAGATGTTTTGTTTCTCAAACAAATCTAGTTTCATTATGGTTAAATTAAAGGATGATAAGAATTTGCATTTCTATTATTAGTTCAGAAATAAAAAGGGATATCCAGCATTCTTGAACTGAAGCTCCTTAATTTGCTGTAATGGGATTTTCAAATAGGAAGCTAGTCCAAGGATCACACTTCCAGAGTTATTTTTGTTCAACTGGCAACTTTTAGTCTTTCCTTGTGGCAATGCAGAGATAGGGAACAGTATTATAATTTCCAACATTGTAGAATACACAGAAGTAAATCTAATACAGATCATTTTCAATGATAAAAGAGAAAGCAACAACAATACAAAGAACAGAAGCTCTCGAGCAGATGAAGATATCAGGAAGAAGAGGAAGAACCCATTGAAGTAAAGAGTGGAAGTGATTATGGTTAAGAAATATATGCTGGAATTCCATCACATATTACAGACACTAGTGATAGCTTGTTTTTATACATAGTCTAAGAATGGAAACACTTAGCTCTCAATTTTGAGTTTCCAAACAAAACCAGGAATGAAACTTATTTGGTATAGGGATTGAACTGTAAAACATTTTTCTGGATTGTCTATTACTCAATGCAATCTTCATTATCTGACAATCAATCGCATAATCTGAAGTTCATACAATCATAATTGCATAAAGTTGTTTTAGAACTGTAACTTTTCTCTGTTCAATATACAATATACATATATTGTATTTATGTGGAAATATCAAAGCTAAAATTCAAGTCTATTCATTTCCTAAAAAGCAACATCAATGTAGCAATATTAATATAAGCAAAGTTCCCTCCCCAAACCAAAGTTTCTTATGTAAACTGCTTTATATGATACAAGCATATTTTGCATGAATATACATTCTGTGCACCACAATAGAATATTCAGTGCAATTATAATTTATAGCTAACAAAAAGTCAATTGCAAATTAGAAAACTTAAACCAGGGAAATTCCATCATATCACCCATGCATTCATCCAAATGCAGAAAAACACATACAAAGCTGTTGAGAGATGCTTTTGACAGGTTGAATCATCTGAGAGGGAGGAAGGAACCCAGAGTGTAACATTGCAACCGACACAGATCAATAGGATTACACTAATCCTTGATCTAGGCACAGAGCAGAAGAGTACAGAAAAATCATTCCCATTCACAACCACCACCTGAAATGTTTGGAATAACTTGAAATAATAAGTATTCTATCAATTCTATCTTAATGTTATTTACTACACAACGTAGACAAGCACAGAGACAAAGTCTTTTTATAGGTTTTGAATCATATAGCTGCAACAATTTAGCATATAAAATTGCTTTATCCATGGTATTTGAGAAATCAGCTTTTCCATGAATTCAATGACTCCAGCTTAAACAAAAAACCAAAAACCACTACTTTAAATGGCTTTATTGGCCAGAACTTTGAGACTTGTTTCCAGCTTACCTTTTCATGATTGATGAAAATTGGCTTCTGAGTTTGCCAACTTTCATCAGAAAGAAGTTTATGCTTCTAATTTCTGAAAATTCTTGAAAAAGAATGTATTCAAAGTAAACATTGCCAAAAGCAAATCCTGAAAATTTGCAATTGCAGGTAAATATCCAAAGTAATAACAAAGATTTTCATTATAACTGCAGGATCTCTGAAAAAGTGAAGGCTGCTGCATAAATTAAACCATTTTTCTCTACAGAAAAGACCCATTGCACATTGCACATATATACTGCTAAATGTGTTTCAAAATAGAAAAAAAAGATGCACACTTTCAAATAATTAGATACATATATAAGACAGAATGGACATTATCTTGGAAGGAAAAAAAAATCTACGAAAATTTTTTCTAATGGGTGGATCTCCACTAGATAGTCTCGTGCCTATTTGTATGTTTTTAAACATCAGGAATTAGAGAAAAAATCATTAGGAATTTGGAGATTATTGATCAATCAGTTCTATGAAGACAATGAAAACAAGTTTATATTCATATCAACTTGACAATATCTTCCATTAGTTAGGCTATTGTATAACTCACAACTTCTTTAAGAAATCTAAAATCAATGCTGAGAAAACAGAAACTGTTGCAATACCAAAGTCATGTTAATAGTATGTATGTATGTATCTATGTAAAATGATAAACAAGAAGGAAATGATCCATTAGATTAAAACAATTCCTATAAAACTGTTATTTGCATTAATATGAAAATCTCTTCAGCTTGACTTCTGAGAATCCAAATATATTAGCAGAAAAATATAAAAGCACCCAGTATATGAAGAAATGCAAGGTGAAATCAACTGCAAGATGAAATCCCATCACAAAGCTGGATGACAAAATCTCAAACTGAAGTTCTTTCTCTAAATATGAAACATTATTATAACCAAGTAAACACTTTCTTTGCTTTGTATACATAGTCATAAAGCCATCCGTAAGGGTTTTTAATGAGCATTTTAGCTGAAGGATCCACAATGACATCTTTCCAATATAATTGTTAGAAATACTAAGGAAAAAATCCAATTACTTCTTCCAAGAAAACTTACACAAAGGATATATGTCTGCATATTTATATCAGGTCCAATCCCAAAGACAACAAATCCAATTGAATCCAACCTTTTATTTGCTTACACCTAATGGGCAGAATCTTGCCTATTGACACTCTAACCCCCTACACTAATAATATACACTGACAGATTCTACAGTGTGGCTATCCTAAGTCTCTTCCCTCTCCCCTTACACCTAGGACCACAGTCCGTTAATTTGGGCTTTTCTCTGAAACGAACTGCTTTCTCCCTGGGACAGCTCTATGCTGCCAAGACTCCCTTCCACTGCTTCTCCAGGTACACATTCCATCACAATTTAACAGTTTTTGGAGGGGATAGATATTGCTTAATGAATGCCAGAAATTTTAATTTTAGTCACAAACTGTAGATACTCTATTAGATAAATATATGCATTCAGCAATATTTCATAGAGCAAATCCGGGAACAAATGGAGCCAATCACTAAAGCATATAAAATCATCTGATCAGTCCTTATCCATGAGACTCATCCCCATTTATTAATGCAAATACCTAATGGTTTTACAACAGAGATATCATATCCTATGATCTCATTAATATAACATACCATCTGAGGCAATTACACAGTATAAAAACTGGATACACTGAACAATGTTCCTGTCATATGCTAGAATTTTTATTTCTTGTTATTCGAGGTACTCTTTACTTTAGAAGATACAAGAGCTTAAATGTATGATACTAAACCAGAGGAATATGAATGAATATATATTCTTTCATATAGTCTCTATATACAGACTATAGTCAATGTCAAAAGAATGAAGAAATACATTGTCATTGTTAAAACCAAGTTACAACAGATACTACTACAATTATTGCACTTACTAGGATTCTGCGGATTTTGATCTTCAGGATTTCCTGGATGCTGATAATGGTTGTCTTCTCTTCCATATACTGGTGTAAATGTTGTAATATCATCATCTGTATCATAAAATATGAATGAGCTGTACTCTTTTCACCAATCATCAACACAATTTTCAATCATAAGTCCTCTGACTGTGTTTTGTATTCATGATTTGGGGGGGGGATAAAATATTGTATGGCATTTTCTCTTAGCATAAATGATATTTTAGTTAGAAAAAAAGCTTGTATTGTATACCTTCTGTGGACTACCATGCACAATTATTATATGTACTTTTACTAATGTGTTATTCAATTATGGTAGATGCAGTTTCTCTAACACTTGAAAGAAAGTCTCATTTTCTTTTTCCAACAATAAATGTTGCACTTCCAAGTTTCAGAAATCCTAATGAAAGCCAGGGCTGATCAGCAAGAATCTACTGGAGCCACATTTTCCCTTAAGCTCTTCATTTTATTAGGTATATATATATATTATAGGGCTAACAATAACAGCTATAAAAATAAGTAGGTAATACTCAGAGGAAGTTTCTTTTTATACTGGGTGACGTGATGGCACAGAAAAGGTCACATGGACAATGGAAATATTTTCTGGCTGTTTTATTGTGTTTTAGTTTGAGGTGGGGTAGTTAGAGAAAATGTATTGTATCATATGAACTGCACTGTACTGTAAACTCCAACTAGGCTTACAGTATCATGTTTTATTTGCCACTAGTCTGGGTGGGTAGAACTCTGTATTAGTAAAAATAAATTCAAGGGGTCCAGCTAGGGGACAACATCATTTAATATCATAATTTAGAGTCAAGTTCAAGCATGTCTTCAGGCTACAATACCTTCCAAAAACCCGAAAGTTAGAGATATTTTCCCCCTTATTCCTTTGGAAGATAGATATGAGTCTGTGGGCAACCATCATTACTTAATTGTCATATGGTTATGTTTTTACAACTAGCAGTAGTCAATGAAATAAACTATTAATGTGTGGTTTTATTGTAAAGAATCATTTAATTTTCATTATTACAGTAAGAACCTTTGTTGTCAAACAGCAAAATTATCAAAAAAAATCTGAAGATTAGTCAATGGCAAAGTGTCTGAAATGTGAAAAACATGGGTGACTGCTAAGAGAAAGAATTGTCGAAAATCGTATCTTTCCTTGTTTTATTGATAAATGTCTCTGCTAGCAAAAAGAACCAAATATCGGCAAAGCAACATCAATTAGATACAATTTTGTGTACTCTTTAGTGAGTCTTTTTCTATAAGATATCATTAAAAATACTTTATAGGTAGCAAGGGAAATAAAATGGAGAAAATAAATAATGCCTTCGTTTTTCTTTTTACTAACAACTAATTCCTCAGGTGATTTCTGTTCATTGGAAGAATACTCTTTAGATGTGAACTATGCTTGTATATATAAGCAAAAGATGATCACATGATCCCAGGACATTGCAACCATCATAAATATGAATCAGATGTCAAGCATCCAAATTTAAATGATGTGACCATGGGGATGCTGCAATGTCATAAGTGTGAAAAATGGTCATAAGTCATTGCCTTCGGTGCTTTTGTAACTTCAAACGGTCACTAAATGCACTGTTGTAAGTTTGAAAACTACCTCTAATGGAGAATTTTCCCTAATCTACTTCAGCTCCCAGAAGCCACAGAAATGTTGATGCTTGCTGAGCAATTCTGAGAACTGAAGTCCACTCATCTGGAAACCACCTAAGCGGAGAAGGTCTACACAAATTCTGATGGATATCTGTGACCTTTCCAA
Source organism: Oxyrhabdium leporinum (assembly GCA_032468155.1). Lineage (NCBI taxonomy): Eukaryota > Metazoa > Chordata > Lepidosauria > Squamata > Cyclocoridae > Oxyrhabdium > Oxyrhabdium leporinum. The sequence goes on from JANHFL010008007.1 coordinate 100,086, forward strand.
GATACTAGTTAAATGTCATTCCTTAGAAGGCTGATGAAGGCAAATACCTGGTATGAAGTCACTGGGATCTGTAGTTCCTCTGCCAATTGCAGAACCACTGCCCACGCTGCTGTCATCTTCAGTAATTTGTGGCCTTTCTGTGACTTCCTTTCCTTCAACATACCGTGATCCATCAGCATTGAAAATTTCTGAATGAAAAAGGATACACAGTATTTAACATTACCCTGTTGACTGAAACTAGACAAGTGGTGCAGGAAATGGTTATGTACAGTAGTGCAATGTGAAAATTATTAAAATCCTTACTCAAACATAAAAAATATGCAAGTAATTTTTCTCAGTTTAGATTCTGACTGAATAATATGACCCTAAGTGGTAGAAAGCTTCAGCTATTAAGTTTCTCTCTCCTCCTTTGACATGGTCAGAATCAGAAGTGAGTTTTTCTGGGGTTATTACATGTGACATTCTGACTAAGTCTACACAATTGTTCATTTATAAGGTATTTCCAAAATATATAATTTGGTCCTAGCTTGCTTCAATGAGCTATAATTTTGATTAAGAGTGAACAGTATTTCAGGGATCACAATTCTGCTTCATAAACTTTGGGATGGAAACTGCAGGAACCAATCTAGAAATCTGTCAACATGAGAATTAAAGATTAATCCAATTTTCAATCCATTTGGGAAAGTTTTATGAGATTCTGCCAGTTAAGGATTTTTCCCCCCTGCAACAGTACATCTAAGGGCAAATTCTTTTGACCACTATTATGAAATAATTCCTTAATAAACCATTATCTCTGTCATACAATAATGACTGTGCACTTCGCATGTGTATTTACAAGAAGTACTTCTTTTTTACGAAAAGTGGAACATAATATATTTTGTGTATGTAACACAAAATAGTATTCCCTACTAAAAAAAACTATGCCAATAAAATAATACAAAATAACATGTCACAAAGCATTTATTGACGTCTCTGGAATGCTTGATTTTTGTGAGACTTGTAAAGTTGTTGGATTAGAAAAGAAGTCTATTTAATACCTTTTGAGCATCACTTGCTGAATTTACAATCCTATCCTATGCAGAATACCCGTAACTGCAACATCACTATCTTTGATAAATTCTCACAAAAGACTCCCAGAGAAAAATGTATCTCATGCTTTTTTTAAATTTTGTAACTGTTTTCTGCTTATAAATTAGTCTAAACCGGGTGTCGGCAACCCGTAGCTCCGGAACCGCATGCAGCTCTTTGGGCCCTCTGTGTGGCTCCATTGGGTGACCCAACACTGGCTATTCCCGCCCCTCATCCTCCCCTCCTAGTCACTCCTCGCCTAGCCATGGCGGGAGATGGAGACACTGGGGATAATTCTCCAGCGCCTCACTCTTCCTGGAACTTCTTCCGGACCTTGTTGGTGCTGGGCGTGCCTCGGTCGCTTGGGGAGACACACAACCTGCTCTGATGGAGAGAGAGAATGAGAGAGGAAAAAAAAATGAGAGATAGAAGGGGAAGAGAGAGGGAGTGAGAAATGAGAGAGAGCTGGAGGAAGAGAATAAGAGACAGGAAAAAGAGAGGGAAACAAATGAGAGAAGGGGAGAGAAAGAAAAAGAGAGAAGGAGACCAAAAAGAGAAAAACAGAAATGGGAGGGAGGGAGAAAGAGAAAACATTGGAAGCCACAAAACCTGGGAACGCGTCGCTGGGGGGTCATGTAACTGGGAGTGATGTCAAGTTGGCCACGCCCACCCAGGTTTTGTGGCTTCCGGTGTTTTCTTTTCTGTGGAAACGGGTCCAAATGGCTCTTTGAGTGTTTAAGGTTGCAGATCCCTGGTTTAAATAGACTATGTTATCACTTGAAGCCAGCTAAGTCTCACTCCAAGTTTAGCGACACATTCACCACTGTTCATGCACTTCAGCTTCAACAGGGGAAGGCTTTGTATGTTTTGAAAAATGAAATTCAATCCTTACCAATACTGCTGTTATTATTAGGCAAAGCAGAATATAACTTTTTCACTGGGTCACAAACCATATTTCTTGATTCTAAAAATGGGAGACAAAATGGAAAACAAAAAATTCAACATTAAACTGGCTAACTTTTGTAAAAAGAAACAAAAGAAGGTGGTGAAGGCCTCTAGGACTACAAAGATGTGGGAAGCACTATGTGTTCCCTGTCACCATATATATATATATGAATATGGGTGTGTGTATGTGTATGCATACACACACGCACACACACACACACGCACAATGGATCCATAAAATTCATGTGGATTATTATTTGTTTCTTTCATTTACTCCAGCTTCTTAACTACATTGGACCCTTACTTTTAGAGACAACAATGACAGAACCATTAATCAAGATCTTCCCTAACTCTATATAAACAGCAATTAAAGTTCATGTTTTGGAAGAAAAGCAGCATATGGGAGAAGAATCTGTGTTTCACCTGTTACTTACATTTCCATAGTCTTTCTCCTCTGCAAACTTCTGTTACCAAAGTCTGCAACAGGACTGAAACAGCACATGAGAAAAGAAGCCAACTTCAGAGTCAAGAGTTCTGCAGACCTCAATACCATATTGTGTTTTAACTCTTGTTTTTGCTTGCTGAAGACCATAATACAGTAGAACCTCTGATCACAAACGCTTTGGACCACGACCAAATTGGGTTCTGACCAAAAAATTCAAAAATTTTTTTGAATCTGATCACGAACAGGGGTGGCGATCAAACATGACCCCTGACCCAGAAATTCTTGAAGACAAAACATTAGAAATCGAAGAAATCACCAAAGTTATGGAACAAATTATGGTTGTGACCATATATACGGTTCTACTGTACCAAGAGTGCTACAAAGCAGCTATCAGATCACAATGTACATTTTGTTAAATTTGTTCAATTTCATGGATCATGAGGTATGCTGACCAGGAGCAAATGGTTCTTCATACACATTGTTCTCTCCTATCTTTATTCTACTGCGTTTCTGTGTGAAACAGAAAATTTTCCCAGTAGTAGAAAATATGTGACCAACCCAAAACACACCTGATGAATTGAAGCAATATGTATCGTATCGGTCAGAAATATTTGAGGAAAGTACATAAACTCCTGTTTGGTTTGCTGCACATAGATAATAAGGAGTTTGCCGGGGAATTACGATGTTGTCTTCTATATAACCATATCTAGAAAAAAAGGAAAAACACCATTAATGTATGAAATTATATAGCCAACAATTGGTAACGGTTCTAAATCCATACATTTGCTAATGTATTTGTTCCATACTTATGTATTTATTCATTCATTCGTTCTATTTTTATACTGCCACAACTATACGGCTTAAAGCACTACAGAAATGTGGCAACATAAATTATGACAAAGTATAATTCTCAGTGATACAGAAAATGTAAAATGCAGGGCATTCTACTGAATGTTATACAAAATTCATACAGAACATAATGCAACAATAAGAAAAACAAAGTTTAAAGAAATGGAAGAACATATTACCATTCCCATGCTGTGGTCTAACTAATTTAAAAAGTGTCCTAAAGTATTCTACTTTAAGTAATCTGAAAGGTCAACAAGATTGGGGCAAGTCTTTCACAACAATTTACTCCAATGATCTTCCTTAAATTTAAGCATATCAGTCCAAATTAGTACTGAGCAAAATATCTGCAAAAATGAACAGCCATTCTCAAAGCAAGAAACAGTTGCCACTATTGAAGGCATCCAAGCTTGCTTTGAGGCTTTCCCCGAATATTTCTGCAAGGATAATAATAATAATGTAAATTATACATGTTTAACAAATAATAAATAAATGCATCTAGTATACATGCATGGACATTTTGTTCAGCAAAAAGTCTCTGTGGAATTGCTGTTTGGACAAGCACATGCAAAGAACCTGGGAAAAGTTGAAGGAGCTACACCAAGCCTTCTAGAACACAGAAGATGCCTAAAGGAATTGAATGGTACTTTGTACCAAGCAGCTTTGCAAAATGCTCCTTTTGTATTCTATTTATCAATCTAGCATAAATTATATAATTTGACGCATCATTTGCTTAGTATACCATAGCCATTGGAGCCATATTGCTGTCACACACACACAGAGTTTCAACCCCTCCCACCACTCTGCATGTTATAACTTTCCCACATATTAGTTAGGGAATAAATGTTAAAGAGACCATCAGTTTTTTTGAAATTGGACAACTTTTTATATTCATTATGTGAAGAAAAACATTCTGTTCGCGCATTCAGGAAAGGATAAGTACACTCTTCTGCTATTAAATAATACACTATCTCTTCTTATACAAAGAGATACTATTAGGCAGCTTTATGAAGCTCTATCTCTTTCAGCTCTATGATTCCATGAATCCAGAACCCCTGCCTCCCCTGATGCAGGAGACAGAACCAGATTCTAGTTTATCTACTGAATGAGGAAAAACACACACTTCTCTAAACATAGTGATTTTGTGATAAAAATGCTGATATGCAAGAACAATTTATGCATGGAAGTCAAGTAAAATATGTAATATCCTTCTTGTTATTCTCTATTGAATGTAAGCATGTATGGAATCACATTAAGTCAAGCATCAATATTAATATTACATACAGTTAAACACTTGCATAATTAAGTAATACGTTACAGTCATCTTTACAACCTCATATTAAAATTTCCATACTATTAGTGGATTTTATTCACACAGTTTTCATATTCATCTTCTTTTCCATTTGTGTACTTTAAATATGACAAAGGCTATAATCCTAACAATATTTACATGGGAGTAAGTCTCAATGAATTCTGGATATATGTAGAATCACAATGTATTGTTTTCTAATTTAAAAGTGTTATAATGATCTACAGACCACTGCTCTTTCTGTTTTTGTTACAGAATTAGGCAAGGAGTGAAAGGGATGTTTTTTCCATGCCCAGTGGAGTTAAATAACAACCAAGTGAGCAGTGCATGCAAAAGCATTCTTCTAATATAGGCAGGTTGATACAAGTAAACTAATCTGATTCCAAAAGATAAAGGTCATTTATAATGAAAACATACTTCCATTAAACTTGGAAATACAGTGCCTATTGATGAAAAAACCAACAAGTTTGTATGCTGATAGTGAGGCAAAAACTGTTAATGAGTGCTCACATGAAGATATTCTTATACATTTGGCTAAATACACAAACACATACACACCTTACAACAGTACTGAAAAAAAGTGACTTGTGATAATTTTTCACAGTTACAACTCTCATAGCATCCCTGAGATCATGGGATCAAAATTCAGATGCTTGGCAACTGGTTCATACTTATGAAGTCATGTGATCACCTTTTGCACCTTTGACAAGCAAAGTCAAAGGGGAAGCCAAATTCACTTAACAACCAGATTACTAATTTATCAACTGCAGTAATTCACTTAACTGTGGCAAGAAAGTATACGGTATATACCTCCTCACAGTGCTTTACAGCCCTCCTTAAGCGCTTTACAGGGTCAGCATATTTCCCCCAACAATCTGGATCCTCATTTTACCTACCTTGCAAGGATGGAAGGCTGAGTCAACCTTGAGCCGGTTAGAATTGAACTCCTGGAGTGAGCAGTGAGTTAGCCTACAGTATTGCATTCTAACCACTGCACCATAACAGCTCATAGGTCGTAAAATGGAGCAAAACTCACTTAACAAACATTTTACTTACAATAAAAATTTGGGGCTTAATTGTGGTTGTAAGTCAAGGACTAACTGTACAGGTAGGTAGAAGCTCCATCAAGTTAGGGAAGGAACAAGCTGCTCAACTTTTGTCTTGGGTTATGGACAGGGTATTCTTTTTTAATCTGGTGTGTTCAAGGTTGGGCTGGAGGTCAAAAGCTTTGTGTAAATATTGACCAAACCTAGGACTTTATGCAAAGCCAGCATCTACTAGCAACTTTTTGAAGCTTTGTTTTTATTTTTTTATTTTTAAAAAAAAAATCAGAAAAATGTATAGTAGGCTCTTACATCCCAATAGAAACATCTACGTTACATTGTTCATTGTATCAAATTATATCAACTCTTCACATGGCATGTACCATGTATGAAAGTTTTCTGAAAAGCTTTGGTGCTGAAATGCTAATTTTCTACTTACATTATACTCCATTTATACTTACATTATATTACATTTCAAAAGAAAACAAATTATATGTAGAAGGAAGCTTCTCCATTCAATATATAAATATGTATTGTGAGTTGGAAAACAGTGAATCATTACCCAAGACTGAATAATCCTCTAACTGAGCATGCATTTAAAAATATTGGTTTTCTCTTTCTTCCACATTGCATATTATTTTGATTCCTTTTGAAAATGGAACAGTGATATAAGTGATATACCATAAGTCAGGCCAAAGGTTAAATGTTGCTGGCCAAGATTTTCTGCCATACTGATCATAATGGACATACTGATTTTAATTTTTTTCAGTGGAGTTAAGTATTAATAACTGCATTAACAGCAACTTGCTAATCAAACTACTTTTCATGCTAATAAGGGTAATCACCTTAAACACCACTAGATTTGCATTTATTACTATTACTTTGAAAGTACTCTCATACAAGTCTGAACAATGCATGAAATTATAGTTTAAAAATTCAGAAGCAATGGCTCGGCAATTTTCCATCAGAACATGGGGTAGGAATATTTTCTACATTATATCATTTCTCTATCATCGTTAGAGAGATGAATGATTAGAATATACCAATGGATTTAGGCATACCTTGTGCTATAATTTTATTCCAACAATTGCCAAATGCTAGTAATGAGCAGTAGTCTTTACAGGGTTGATATTGCTAGACCAGTGTTCAACCTGCCCTCTGGCACAGATACCTGTGCAGGTGGGCAGGAAGACACAGAAATATTTGCAAGGCTGATGATGAAAGCTATTATAGCACAATGACTAATATTGTACTTAGCCATAAAAGCGGGAAGTTCAGGCTCAAACCTTGACCTGGGTGGCCTTAAGAGAAGCCACTATTCTCTTAGCCTCCATAATTCAACCACTGAGATAATTATATCAATCTACTTTACAAGCTTGCACTAATAATTACTTTAGTAATGACTTCAAACATGTGCTTTAAATATGCTGCTCTTTAGTTTGAAGTTTGTGAATACCTCACATTAGTGACAGGGTTGAATGAGAGAAAGATCTTGCAGTGTCTCATCATTTTATTTTTGTAAAAAAGAAAACTAGATAGACAAAGTTGAAACTACAAAAAAGACCAGCACAAGGGAGAGAAAATAATAAATAACAAAAGCTTCCAAAATCAGTTGTTAAAGTGTATAATAATTACGCAGAATGATTTGACTGCTAAGATTTTCCATATGTAAATCTTCCAAGAGAAATTGCAGATCCATAGTTAAAAATAGATAATACTTCAGGCTATGTTTAACTTAAAAAGTTAGATCCTGATTGTGAACATTTTCAAAAAGTAAGCTGGCCTGAAGGACTATATGTTTGTTAAAACAGTTAACTGTTAAGCTCAATCCAAGAAGAGAAAGCACCAGGGAAAATTAGAAAATATAAATATATTGCACATTTGGGGAGAAAAACTGAACAAGCTGCAAAGGATAGGTAAGGCAAACAACAGGTGGAAAAAAATATCTGTATCTATTCTTTGACAGTATATCTGTGTCCATTGTATATTTGGAAAGGTTTCCTACCTGCAAGTTTCAAAACCAAGGTTAAAGGCTTTTTTCATTTGTTCGCTTGTTGGGATGGTACTATTAAGTGCTTCACAAAGCTGAACAGCCTCTTCTCTCGTAAGACTGTAGCGTTGATTCTTCTCTACATGGAAAACACCTCCATATCTACAACTTATATTCAAATCTGTACATGGGGTGGGGGGGAGAACAGGAAGAAAAGAGCATTGTCATGATAAAGATAACAAAAAGCATTGCAACAAACATCTTCTGAAATGGCTGCTTCAGAACTATTGCTTTGTAAGATTATTAAATTTTTATTTATTTATTTAAATACATTATTTAAATAAAAATAAATTAATTATTTATTATTAAATCCTTGAGATAACCAGTTTTAACCAATTACACGTATCAGAAGAAAAGCAACTGCTCTGACGTGGCTTTTATTTTTTAGCAATAAAAGTCTCAATTTTATACAATGTAATTTATCTCTGCCACAAGATGCATTGCAATGCACAAAAGTGTCTTAGAAATAATCTTTTGTTTTGTAATAAAATTTTCCATGTCCACTAAGGCTATCAACCTATTTCACTTGTGTTCCTCTTTATATGTATCTTCTAAATAATTCTCATTAGCATAAATCTTCTATCCGTACTAGTTTTGCTTTAAACTCATTAATGCATTTTAACCAAGGCTCTTTTCTAATGAACAAAACAAACCTTTAGAGCAAGCAGAATTAAACTACACTTGAATTGCAGCATTGGAACAAATGATAATGACTTGCTAACTATGTAACTAGAGAAACAGAAATTTCTATTTATGAAATAGAACAGGGGTGTCAAACTCAAGGCCCGGGGGCTGGATCCGGCCCGCAAGGTGCATAGATCTGGCCCGTGGGCTGCCCTGGAAACAGTGAAGGACCGGCACATGGTGCCTCTGCCAGCAAAAACGGAGCTCATTTTTGCTGGCAGAGGTTTGCAAGAGGCCATCGCAGCTGAAAACAGAGCATGTGAGGGTCGCATGTGGCCCTCCCGAGCTCTGTTTTCACTGGCAGAGGGTTGCAGGAGGCCGTCGCAGCCAAAAACAGAGCTCGGGAGCCCGTTTTCTCTGACAGGCACCTCTGACATGAGTGATGTCAAGCTGGCCACACCCATCCTGGCCTCCTGAGGTCAAATACAACTCTGATGAGGCCCTCAATGAAATCGAATTTGACATCTCTGGAATAGAAGGATCAGACTGTAGTCAAAATATTGAACATTCCACTGGTTGAAAATTACAGATTTTTGTTTCTTTTGCTTGCATATGAATTTAGAATTTTATAGAGATTTTAGGCATAAAACAATTATAGTATGTGATAGAAATAGAGGTCCTGCAGTGATTCTACATATCACTGCTGTATAATAAAATTACAGTGTGTTAAGTATGTCATGTCACTCCCACAACAACAGCTTCAACCTGGGCCCCAACAAGTACACACGCACGATAGGCATCTTCACATGTTTTTCCTCCAGTGTGAAATATGTTATTATCAACTGGAGGTCCTACACAGAAGAAATAGGACAAACTTTTCACAAAAGAACTAATAGACACGTTTTACATCAGGACTCAAAACAAGGAAAAGACATATCAGAGTATTTCAATTTTCGTCAATATTCCATAGCAGACCTCAAGTCACTGTTTTGAAAAAATCAGAAAGCTATTCAGCGAAAAACTGTTGCACTCACATACATCAAAATATTTCAGGCAATCTCAGATCTCAACAAAAAGTAGGTTTTTTTTAACATATTACAATTGTTAATTGTGAAGATCTATGTGTGACCCCCGTTTGCATAGCCAATCTATATTCCCTTCCTCCCAATTTAATTCCTACATAAATCCAGCATCTCTGCCTCTGATGCAGTGAGCTGTAACACATGCCTTATAATAAAATTTGTTACTTGGAAAAGTGCTACCAGACTCTAATTTTTAATTTTTCCTTCTATAATAGGATGTCAGGTATGTAAAACAACCAAGCAAAAATGGAAAGAACTAGGTTTAACTGTTTTAATACATGCCACCATCTAAGGAAGGGAGAAGATTAACTGGGGTCCCGCGGGATGGGACTGAGACGGGACTTGTTGAGCCGTTATGGGTTGAGTTTGACTCTGTATCCGCTGATGGAGTGGATAGAGTGTTGAGGGGACTGAATGCCACCACATGCCTACTAGATCCATGCCCTTCCTGGTTGGTTACGGCCTCCAGGACGGTGACACGAGGCTGGCTCCAGGAGATCATTACTGCCTCTTTGGGGGAGGGCGTGTTTCCAACCGCCCTGAAACGGGCGGTGGTGCGCCCTCTCCTGAAGAAGCCGGGCCTCGACCCGGATCTCCTGGACAGCTATAGACCCGTCTCCAACCTGCCATTTCTGGCGAAGGTTGTTGAGA
>JANHFL010008007.1:110248-157107 GCA_032468155.1 Oxyrhabdium leporinum
GCAGTTGTGAACCGCCCCGAGTCCTCGGAATGGGGCGGTATATAAATTCAAATAAACTAAACTAAACTAAACTAAGTCTTTGATTATTTACTCTAAAAGTACTTTACTGCTTAAATTGAAACAAACAAAAGAAAGGAAAGCTAGTCATTCCCAGGAGGGAAAGTAAAACAAAACAAAACAGCCTTGGGCAATTAACCACAGTAGGAACCACACGTAACAACAAAAAGTTTTCATAACACAGAAACATGAATATTGCTAATGTGCATATTAATGTCACTGAGCAAAGGTACGGTTACTTTAAAAACATGATAACTAAAATAAATAATGTCATCATTATTATTCAATTTTACTATGGCCACCTATTCTAAACAACTCTGGGTGGCTTAAAACATCCAAATATGCAATTAAAAGAGTTAAAACCTGACAGCCTGGACTAAAAACAACCATAACAATAAAAAAAAAACATGAATCCCAGGCATAGAAACAGAGCCAGGTCTTAAGAACTTTCTGGAACCCCAGGAGTTTGGACACTATTCATATCTCTGGGCAGATTCTGTTCCTGAGGGTGGGCCACTGACAGAGAAAGAACACTTCCTAGGTGTCGCAAGATCAACTCACTTTTAGCTGACTAGATGACATGGAAGTAATTACTGCCCAATCTTCTCAAAATACATCCCATGATATTTTTTTTACCCCTCAAATTTGGGCATTTCAACAGCTAAGTGTGAAAAAGGCAGAAATGTATCATTATATATACAGTATCAGTGGGTTTCCTCCTTGAGTTGTAATTTGCTTTTAGACCCAAATACATTATTCCTTCAGTTCCATAACATTTCTCTTTGAGACACAGCAAGTACTGTACTAAGCAAAAAGCTGGTGCCTAAAGCCAAGGCACATGTAATCTGAAATAATCCCAGAATAGCTGATTTAAAACATGAAGTAGAATTAGGTTTTAATCTTGGCAGGCACTGTTATTTGCTTCTAACACAGTTAATGAATTTTAAGATGTTTATTGTAACTTGCTTATTTATTTATTTGACTTTACTGTTAGCTACCATGAGCATCCTTTTAACAAGTCAGATATAAACACATGAATTTTAGCTACTGCCAACAAATGATGAGGAAGTCTGTGCAGCTGAATGAGTAACTGGTAAAGGTGGAACAAGGCATTCACCTTATTCCTATGCTAAAAGAAAATAAACATTTGTGCCACAAAACTATTATAATGGCCTGGTGGAAAAGGGACTAATTACTCCAACTCCTCTCTACAAGCTACTAGGTAAAAAGATTTTCTAAAAAAGCAAAACAAAAAATCGACTGACCCTTACTCAGTTAAAAGATATTTGCATGCTATCCTTTGAAGATAAATTTCCCTGCCTCTGTAATAACAAGGATAGGCTTAGCATAGTCTACTAATATTAGTCTGCTAATAGCAGACTAATATTTTTGTGTATTTGGCTATGGAATTGTCACTAATCACTGCTGTAGGATATAAATTGATCATTCTTCCAAATTAATATTCCACATTTTGGGGGGCAATATGCTGACTCTGTAAATTGCTTAGAGATGGCTGTAAAGCACTGTGAAGCGGTCAGTGGTGGGATTCAACCGGTGTAACAACTGGTTCGGTGAGTGCGCGCTTTGCACGCGCATTTGCAAAAGCCCATTTTTAGCTATAGAACTCATCTTCTACTGCAGCCCCGGTGTGTAAAACAGCTGACGCACGGCAATTCGCTGTGCCGCACGAATCAGCTGACCTGCAAAACAAGGAAATAAAGCACAGACTAGGGCAGGGGCAGGTGGGCGGCTGAACTCATCGCCAGAACTACCGGTTCGCCCGAACCGGTCCGAACCTGAAGAATCCCACCCCTGGAAGTGGTATATAGGTCTTAAGTGCTATTGCTATTCTTTCATTTTGAAAACTGTTGTTGGACACTGCTTTGTTTCTCTCTTAAACTTAAAATGGGAACAAGCCCAAAACAAGATTGCTTGTTTATTAGCACTACTCCCAAATGATGGAGGCTCTCTGGCTTATTAAGCTGCTCCATTAACAGTAAAAGCAATTAAACCCTAACAAATTTGGCTTATCAGTATGACATCCAACCAGATTACTGTGGCTCTGTGAAACAAAGAGAAGAAAGGTACAGTATGTGATAAAATAATTAAAAATCTTATTGCCAGTTTCTTCTTCAGGTCTTGCAAGAAATTAATTCTTTTTGTAATATTGGTTCTTTAATATAAGTACACAAAAATTTCAAAATTAATTTGCTAAATAAGTTTTTTAATCTGTATTTTAAGAACTGTATTTCCATAAAATGACAATTGTCATTACTAGGGAAAATATATTCACATTACTGTGAACCTTTTTCCTCCCAGTATCTCAAGATCAGGGAGAACAGATCTGATGGCAGAACAAAAACTTTGAAGCAGAATAACCCAATTGATCCACAAGCATCGATAGTCAATCACTGATAATGTCAATAATAATTGAATCAGGAGTAATGTGACTTAGTTGACTCATGTTATAAAAAAAAAATCACTGGAAAAGCATAATAAAATGGATTTATAACTAAAATAAAACATATCTGGAAATCTTCCCAAGTAAAATTCTGTGAATTAGATTAAATGATCGCCAGCTTGAAGCACCCACTGTTGTTTCCAGCTGATTTTATATTGCACTGTATACAATGTACAGTGCAATATACTGCAGTGTTCCTAATAAAGTTAACAGCTTATCTGAATGACAACAGGAAGGAAAACTACCTTAGATTTAAATTTATGCAAAGGATTTTGTACCATAGAGCAAAGGAGCTTACAAATTCCAATGAAGCACTCTGCAGAATAGTTGCTATACATAAGACTTGAATTTATGATTTCTGCCAACAGAAATTAATCTGTAGATACACAATTCTTCAGTTTTTCAGCAGTTTTTATAGAGATAAAACCAAGTTAATCTATGTTTTAACTTGATTTTATCTCATTCTGTGAACTGCTTAGCGACTTCAACAATCCACAATATACTGTACAAATCCAAGTAAATGAATGACGAAATCTGTTTGACAGAATAATCAAATTAGCTAATGGGGATCTGACTAATATATGATTTTCATACTATAAGATCACTAAAGTGTGTTAAAGTGTACAAGCTGACTTCACAGAACTTTGCTCACATGTATACTAGAAAAAAACTAGATTTATAGAACTAAAAAACAAAAATGTATTTTGAATTGATTTGCGAAGACTGCAATCCATTATAAGAAGGGTTGAAGGAGGAAGATGGTGAAGCTTAAAAAAGCTACAATTGGTTATAGAGAAATTTCAGAAATATGGTTGGAAACATTCTAAGCAAGAATTAATTCTGCCTAGTTTCCTATGTGTTCAAAACAAAAACTGCAAAACAATTTAAGTACACTTTTAATTTTATAAATTGCAATGCTCTCCAGTTCTGTGCTGTTGATAAAGAACAAATATGCAATATATAGTGACTTTTTCTCTCTCTTCTGCCTCATTTATATAGTAACCCTGGTAACAACAGCTCCACTGAGTACAGTATGCTTAACAGGCAATTCTAAAGTACTGATTCTATCCCATTTACACTGAGATCAAAACTAGGCTTCAATTTTTTTAGTCTGCCCTTCATAGAATTGGCAAGCACTGACAGGGTAGTTATTCCCTGACACCATGTGATGTTCCAGAACTGAAAGCCATTTTTTTTTAATAATGGTTCCTAAGAAAGGCCAACACTTGCATAACTTTCGTAATTGTCCTAATGATTAATCTCATGCAGGACATGAGATTTTAGTGAGTCAATGTAAAGTCATGAAATGCCCCTGAGCTTGTTTAAATTTTAACGAATATAGAAATGTTTAACTCACCAGTACAAGCCACCTTCCTTTTCCTGCCTTTGGTTCCTTATTCGCTCTGCAATGGTTTTTAAAGACAATGGTCTATAACACTATGGTGAATGAGTTGACTAGAAATAAATAGGGGAGGATAAAACAAACTAAATATAGTTTCCCTGCTATTGCTATTTCTTAATCACTACTGCTGCTGAATGACATAATTTTTACAGTCTCACACTCTTGTCATGCATTCTGACCCATTGTTGTACTCACATGTTATCTTTGCCCTGATCCTCCATGTTCCAGCTACTTTACTTCTCTCCTCTATTCATCAAAATTGTGTTTAGGCATATTCCATATTACTGAGCTGTAGCTGTTCTGCAGCATCCAATCTGGGTTGGTCACCGGACCCAGAGGTTTAGTCTTCCGAGGGCTCCAGCACGAATCCAAAATCTCAGAAGACTAAACCTCTGGGCCCGATAACCAACCCAGATTGGATCCTGCAACATTATCCTGGGACACATACATTTGCCCTCATTCATGTAGTTGTTCTCCCTCATAAATTGGAGTTTTCTCCAATCTCACATAGATGTAATTCTTCAATTTATCGAGTTTTATGCTCAGCTTTAATATGTATATTTATAAACATGTATACTTATATACATGTACTATATGCACACATATGCTGCCACACACACAGAGTACACTTCCTGATACATTTGTTCTAGCTATTGATATATACTGATAGCCAGACTTTCCATCCTTCAAGTCTTCTGAATGCAGTTTGAATGAAGCAGAGTTTGAGTTGGTTGCTTTGACTATTTAAGGTTACTAGGACATTAAGATACATGAAATTTTCCTTCATGAATCTGTATTGGTCACAAGAAATCACAATCAACTAGAGCTTGCTTTTCCCAACCAACTGATAAGCAGACAGCACTCAACTAGTCAGGCACTCTACTGCCAGACAATAAGGATCAGGTTGAGGTTCAAATCCTCCCACAGCCACGGAAGCTTTTTTCAGCCAGCCACTACCTCAGTACAGCAAAACTCATAGGATTGTTGGTTGTGGAGAAATTGGGGGTAGGGGGGGGAGGAAGCGCCATGCTTGAGCTCCTGGAAGAAGTGTGTGATACAAATCTAATAAACCCGATTTTTAAAAAAGAGAAGAATGTCTCATTTTTAACTTATTTCATGCTAAAATTTAAATTTCATCTGCTAAGTATAGTAGCATACTCCCTGTTATGATGGTTTTGTATTTGGATTCTTTATGCAGTCGTGCCATCTCCCCATCATAGCAGGATACCAAAAGTTGAGGCTAGGCTAGCTATGCTATGACTCATTACCAGAATTCTGCACTTTGAAGTTACCTTTGAAATTTGAAACCTCAAAACTCCAGCAGGAAGATGCTGGGTGGGTGTTATTGCTCCCAGAGTCAGTTTCTTTTAATCAGCAGGATCCTATTTCAATTTAATGTTGCAATTGCATCCTTGTGCAGAAAAAACTCAGACATTTCATTATTAGATGATGCTTCCCCTTTCCATTTTTTAATGTCTGCAAAACAATTTCTGGGCATCTCAATAGTAGTAAAGCCTTCTTTGTGCAAGTGTGGGGTTCTTGAGATTACAGAAGTATAAACATGAAAAACTCTGAATTAGTGTAGTTCAGAGAAAAGATAAAACAGATCTAGTTTTATTCCTTCAAACATTGGTTTAGGAAATAATCACAGAGTGTTCAGAGACTATAAAGGCAAAGGTAGCAGCTAAAGGGTTTATGTCCAAACAATCATGCAGAACTAATCATTCACAGTTGCTAGAAGAGCTGCTCCATAAAGTTAGGTAAAATGTTAATAATAATGGGGGATATTCCTTTACTGTTTAAATATTCATCTGCAGGTTTCACATTCAGGCAGGATACTACTAGTTGATGTTTTAAAACTGAAAACGGGTATCATATAATTGGAAGATTCAGAGGCCAGGCAAATTTTTTGCACCAAAAATGAGTTTGAAGAAATAGTGCTTTGTTTCATGGAAAAAAAGCAAAGTGAACTGGTATTTAAACATGAACAACTGCAGTTTGTTGTCAAGGAGACCAGGAAGTGCTCATCTATTTAGGATTTTCCTTTCTGGTTTGTGTGGTTAAGAGCAGAGTAGCTGAGAAAGTGACAAGATGTAGGAAACCAAGCTTGGCTTTTTCACTGTATAGCAATAGCAATAAGACTTAAATATCACTTTACGGTACTTTACAGCTCTCTCTAAGCCGTTTACACAGCATATTGCCCCCAACAATCTATGTCCTGTATAGAACAGCCTTCTCAACTTGGTATCGTCTAGTTGTTTTAGGATTACATCTCTCATACTATTACTACTGTGCCAATGTTCTGGGAACTATTCTCCCAAGACATCTTGAAGAAATGAAAACATATTTTAATTTGTCATGAATTCACATTTGAATTGCAGTGTCGTGTTATTTTTTCCTGATTTTGAACAGAAGCAGATATTTCATCAATGAAGATCACATAAAAGTTTACTTACTATTCTACATGCCAAGCAAGGACTGCATTATCTTTCATTTGACTTGAATACCTTCTATATCACACATTATTTTATTTTTATAGAACACTGTGGATACAGAAGCATTCCCGTTCTATACAGATGGAAATGGCTTTCATAGGTTATTTTAATTCCTATACCAAATCAAGAGTACTTGTGAATTACAGATAGTTATCGCTTAGCAACCGTTCGGTTACCATGGACCCCCCAAAAGGTATCCAGTTGCGGAGTTCCAACAGGGACACACACACACACAGAGTCACATGACTGCATTTTGGAAACTTGGCAACCGGGTCATGTTTATAGTTGGTCTGCAGTGTTCCACAGTCACGTGACCCAGTGTACTTTTCTTTTCTTTTTTTTGGCTGGAAATCGCCTTTTTAGCAAAAAAAAATGCCCATAGGAATGTGTTGACCTGCTAAACCACCACAACGTTCGCTTAACAATGGTGATATATACTTAACGACTGCCATGTTTGTTTAACAACTGCCACAAAATGGTCATAAAATTATGTCAGTTACGTGGGTACCTTGAGTTAGTTTGTCATGACCTACAACAAAAATTATGATCGTAAGTCAAGGACTATGTGTATTCCATTTAAACTTTCCCAGCAATTATACTTTAATTGATATCTATGTCTATATTGTTGCAGGTACTCTACTGTTATGAACCATTGTAGAATTTCAGAAGCATCCTTCCCTGGGCTAGGCTTTTTTTGGAAAATCAAAATGCTTTGTAGGTTGAAGTCCTATAATCAATGACCTTTTAGTAAGAGCTACTCAATCGAATGGAATTTATTTCTGAATAGATCTGCAAAGTACAGCATTATTAAAGAGATTTATAATGTGTGAGTTTTTCTACAAATATGAAAAAAACACAATATAGAGAGACACTGCCTACCTCAAATAGCAAAAGATTACTTTCAAGATTACTCAGTTAGGGCTATTACTGCTGTATCAGCCACCTTGCTATGTATCAATCTCCGTGCCTAAGCTCCTAAACTCCATAAGTAAACTGGCATTGATGTTTCCCAGGCTTATGATCCTTTGGAACTCTAATTTCTTTTTTCTGGGACTAGGGTCTGGGATAGCTCAGGAATTCATAGCCTCCATGACATTCAAGGGCCCATCCCAGGTCTACGGCCAGACACAAGACAATGGCTTACTACTTCCCACTATAGAAAGGCATGACCTGTTTGGTTGACCTGCTCCAGGAGACTAATGGATCCCAAGAAGTTCCAGAGGGAGCCTGGGATTGTCCCTAACGATCTGTGTCATGGTGGACTTAGATTTCGAATCACAAAAGGGGACCAATGATGAGTATCCAAGCTGGCCCCACAGCCAGCTTCATAAGTGCTGATAAATTATGAGCGGCTAGCTCCAGCACCACCAGATGGATTGCTCTCTGAGTAGGGAAAGGAGGTAAGGCAAAAGAGCAAACAGCAGACACAGCTGCCATCGTTCTCTGAAGATGAGTGTACGGAATTAATACTTCTCTCAAGACAGCAGCTTGGTAGGCTGCAAACAGAGTAAATCAAAGGTGCTCTGTGAGACTGCTTGCAATGAAAGGAGTCTCGTCCTATTAAATGAGCTACACTGTAGCTGCTTTTATTAAAATGGAGCAGCTAGCACAAACTCTCAGTTGATGACAATCACCCACTCCCATCCACTTCCTCTCTGCCCTTATTGCATTCACAGATAATCATCTGGTGCCCCTGCTTAAGGAGAGATGAGCTTTCCTGTGTAAGAGGACTTAAGACATTTACTTACAGGATCATGCAGAGGAATGTGCAAGGCATCTGATGGAACTGCTTTCACTTGGTTGCCAGCCTTAGAATAGGTCATTTAGTAAGAGAAAGGTTTTGGGAAACTGGTCCTGAAGCAGGCACTTTGCATACAGATGGCTGGTTTCCCCAAAGTCTAGGAAGAACCAGGAGAGGTTTGCAGTCTTCCGACAGCCTGCAGAAGCCCAATCCATAAGCTCAGCTTCATCAGTCAAGCACAGAAGCTTGTTTGGAAGCCTTTCTGGCATTGAAATGAGGTAACTGGGCTCTTTTTGGTTTTGAAAGCCTTTTGCTGTTGCTCTGCCTCTTTTATGGATCCAGTTGGGTGGTGGGCCTCTCCCACCCACAAGCTACCCCATGCTTGCTTAATAACCTGCAAGCTTATTTAACGGTGGCATCAGGGAGAGCAGGGGATGGTGTCATTAAGCAAGGTTGTCTCACTGAACGGTTGTCACGATTTGTGATCTTAATGGACAGGCTCCATTATGGATGCAGGTCGCTTTTAAATTACTAAATGTGGATGGAAGTCACAGCAAAGTCAAGGTTTGCCAATGTTCTTATAGAAGCATTAATCCAATCAAATTAGTCTAAAGGTCTGAACTGTTCTACTCTATTTAACTGGCATATATTTTGCTTATAAAAATATTTTTTCAAAGACACCATCAACTTCTATGAGGGGGAGAGGATCCCTATACTATACAGAGGTAATGGGATTGCTAGAATATCTACACATACTGAAGTTACAATAACATTATTTATTTGCCACAGTGGTGGCGCAGTGTTAGAATGCAGTATTGCAGGTATTTCTGCTGAATGTCAGCTGACTGCAATTTGGTGGTTCAAATCTCACCAGGCTCAAGGTTGACTCAGCCTTCCATCCTTCTGAGGTTGGTAAAATGAGGAGCCAGATTGTTGAGGTCAATAGGCTGACTCTGTAAACCTCTTAGAGAGGGCTGTAAAGCACTGCAAAGTGGTATATAAGTCTAAGTGCTATTGCTATTTTGTTTATATTATGCCACCATGTAGCAATTAGTATACTGATTTAACATAACCAGATATTTAGTTTTTTGTATACCATCTTTATTATTTTATAAGTACTTCAATAGGTACTCCTAACTCCTCCTACTTTCTGCACAACAACCCTGTGAAGTGGGTTGTGCTGAGACAGATTGACTTAAAGTCACCCAGATATCTTTCATGCCTAAAAATTAACTAGAACTCAGTCTCCTGATTTCTAAGTCAACACCTTAACTACTATACCAAATTGTCTTTCATGTACTTTTCTATAAAGCCTATGCTTTTACTCTTCAACATTATAGAAATGTTGAAGGGTATTCACAAGACTGAGATACAGGGCTTTTACCATAAAAAGTGAATTGGAAATAATTGTGTCATTAATATTCTCATTTTATGGCCTTGCGATCAAGAGAGGCTGATTCCTGCAAAAATTCCCAGTGCACTCAGATGCTGTAAGAGTTGAATCTAGTTTTCTACAGATCGAGATTAATTATGTGTTCACTAAATTGTACTAGGAATTTAGGGTAGGATACGAACCACGCCACTCTGGGGTGAATTTGTGGTATAACTGTTAAAAAACTGAAGAGGTTTGATTCAATCCCCTCATGGAATCTCTAGCGGCCATTCAATTGTCAGTCAGACAAAGCAATTGCTATGAGAATAAAAGGGGAGGAAAAGGGAATCTTGCCTACCACCTTGAACTCCTTAGAAGAAAAAAAAGGAATTTATATATAATTGAAATGAAATCAGTGAATGAAATAAATGTTTGGATTAGCCCTACATTTCCATTGCATTGAATCGCAGAATGATGTAATACATACAGCCCCTTACACATAATATGTCTTTTTTTTCCTGGAAAGATTACTTGCTTTGAAAGATGAGTATGGTGGCTGCGAATAATCAAGTGAAATTCCTCTCATTGTCAAATTCCCACCCTGCAGCAGCTGAATTTCTTTCTATCACACAACAATTAACTGACTAAGAGCACAGGTGAATAGGCCCCCATCTAAGATTAATACTTTCAATGAAAAAAATACTGTATTTTGTCAAAGCAAATTTGTATTTTAATCTATCTACTGAATTACTGAATTGGTCTCCCAACAACTAGAGCCTTTATAACATTTGCCAACACACTCCCCAAAATACTAAACGGCCTAAGTTCATAAACTGTTGCATGGTTGTGACTATTATATGGATCCTTTCTGCCTGTCACCTATTTTTTTTCTTGCAAGGCAAACAATTAAATGGGATGAACCCACTTGTTACTCATGAGTTTCTCAGTTTATTAATATTGCTCAATAGCAAATTAAGAAAAACTTTCCTAGGGCTTTCAGAGATTGTACAAGTTTTCAGAATGTCTACTGTCTAGCAGCTGGCAAACCTAAATATCTCCCAATACAAACCCAATGCATTTGCTGTGTACTGAATAAAACAACTAGGAAAATGATTTTTCTCCAAGATATTATTAATTTTAATTTTGATTCTTTGTAACAAATGCTTTAAGAACCTAAAGCTTTCTGTGACTCAGTGTGAAAAAGACCACTCTTCTGACATCTCTTAGTATTGGTTGTCATCAATGAACCCTGTTCATTGCATAAAGCCAGAGCTTTGTTTGACATACCAAATTTTTAGATAAAATGTGGGGTTGCATGGGGAGAATAAGGATCTACCAATTTCACAAAGATGTTTTTTTTCACAAATCCCTCATAAACCAGTAAGTCTGAAAAATACTGACAGCTCATGATAACCTAGTGAGATCGACCATTACACATCTGAACCTCAATCTCTCCAATATTGTTATTACATCTATCTAATAATTTAGTGTCTATGTATATATGCATGAATTAACAAGTAACTACAGACATCTAACCTGGCACTATGTATCATTACATTACATCAGCCTTATTGCGTATGAAGACAAATAAAAAAGACTGAGCCAGACAAATATAGGCGCATTGTGAAGCTACAAGTAAGAACAAGATGTTTCTTTCATTTCCTCAAGTGCAGCTGCTTTGTTAAAATCATTGCTAATGGAGTCCATTTCTGTGTTAAAACTGCTGCTAATGGAGTTTTAAATATGTTTCATATGTATGACAACTGTTGCTCTGGTAAACACATCTCCACAATGTCAAAATGATAGCTAAACTTTCTTCCTGACTAATGTTCCGTACAATAGCTCCAAAAATAGAATTTAAAGAGTTTTCAGACTGCATGAGAATAGAGGGCAGCTGTGTAGTTTCTGCAAAATAGGCTGTTTAGGCTATGAAATCATCATGATTGATTTTGACAGTGATTAAACATGGCCCCTTAAAGAAAAACCCACAACACTATCATTAAAAGCCTAGCCTACTAGCCTACTAGCCTTCTTACTGGAAAATAATGCAGCCTGAACACAGACCTTTTGGTTTAATCCCAAAGTTATTATGCAAGCCATAATGTATTTTTCCCCCTTGGCTCTTTTCTGTGAAACTTAATTCGTGAACAATAGTTTCCAATTTTTTCCCATCACATTTTGCACTATTAAACCAGAAGTCTATGAATATAAATGTACACTATAATGAATTATTAATCCCAAAAGAGAAGAAAAGGCCTCTGAAGACTCCTAGAAATCAACTCAATTCAATTTTTTAAAAAAAAAAAATCATATCTAGTACACAAAGCAATGTAAATATTATTTTAATTCTAAATTCACACATGGAAAATTTGCTACAGAGGAGGAGGGGGAACAGACGGTGGACAAATACCTTAAAAACCCAAATGTTAAAAACATCTGCTGACTTTTTCGGTTGTAAAATAAACGTTTCTGTATCAAGAGAACTGAAACAAAAGAGTGAAGTGGCAGAAAGCAGCAAGATGAGCTGCCTTTTTAAACATCATGAACTCCAGCCAGACAATCCAAGTATACTGGAGCAAAAAGGTAAAGGTATCTATGAAGATTTTCAGTCATCCCAGTCATAATTGTACAAAGGTGCTTTTTCAAGAGGCAACTGGACTTTCTGGTTTTTCTTTGAA
The DNA here is from genome assembly GCA_032468155.1 of Oxyrhabdium leporinum. Lineage (NCBI taxonomy): Eukaryota > Metazoa > Chordata > Lepidosauria > Squamata > Cyclocoridae > Oxyrhabdium > Oxyrhabdium leporinum. The sequence continues at coordinate 122,455 of JANHFL010008007.1, forward strand.
TATATTTCACTTCTCATCCAAGAAGCTTCTTCAGCTCGGACTGGATGGTGGAGAATGGAAGGGTTTATACTCCTTGCAGACAGCTGGTATTTGCATTCTTTTAGAGTTGTTGAGGTCACCTGGAGGTTTATCTGTGTCATCAGGGTCACCCGAGTAGTGCAAATGGGTGGGGAGCCTTCTTGGAACTGTTATAAGGATTGGGGATAGATGATGTCATATCCCTCCCCCTCTGTTAAAAGTAAAGGCTTTTCTAGGGCATAGTGCTCATCTCCGTTTCTTGGCCGAGGGAGCCAGCATTGTCTGAACAGGAGCAAATTAGGCAAAAAGAATATAAAAGATGAGGAATTCATGAAAGGGATAAAGTAAGCCAATCTTTGAGAATAAATTGGGAGATTGGATAGGCTAGATTAAATTATATTAACTACAAACCTCGTTGTGTCTCAATAACTTTCTATCTCCATAACTGTTCTGCAGCCTCTCTATAAAGCCCAGTATATCCAGCTCTTCTTCTATTGCCAGCACAAAAAAAGAAGAAGAGCATTGAGAGTAGAGATTAAGAAAATGAAGGGTGAACAAGTAAATAATAGAAGAGATCATAGACACATACACTTGCTTTACATATAATTACCAACTGCAGGCTTGGCCATTGTGAACAAGCCTTGAAGCCACATTGTGTCCTTCCTTTGCATTCCCCTATTATCATAAACTATAATTTATTAGGAGATCTAATTGAGACAAATTGTATTTCATGTAATCTTTAAACCCTATTGAAGCTATATAAAATGTTTAAATTTCAATCACATCTCAAAACTAGGGATGGAATTCTTATAAAATTCAAACGGTATTTATTTGGAGGGGGGGGGCGAAGATTATTCTTACATAGTAGTCATCTGTTTGCTCCCAATGGCTTTTTAAACAATTTAAACCAAGCCTGTATCCAGAGGATGTCAAAAAAGTAAATTCAATTAATATAACGTTCAACTTATGTAACTGGGGTTAAGCAATGCACCAAATTCTGACTAAAAGGATGCTTTGAATTGTGTGGGAGCACAAATCTAGCACATTATCATTCTATAAAGTAGCCATTCCTTTACAGAGGTGTTCACAGAGGTGTTTTAAAGAATTGCTAACAGGTGCTACTTTGCACCCCTGTGCACATTTGTAATCTGAAGCACTGAACAGTCAAGCGTACACTTTTGTACACATTCATTTCACCTGGAAGACAGCATTTTGACAATAGGAACAAGATTCTATCTGGCAATTAAATCTATTATAAATTACCAAGGAGAGAGCAATAAACAAACTGAGATGATAAGTCTTTCTAAATGACTAAGTTTTGCCAAAAGGAAAGCTAAACATTGTGAAATTACAAATAATTAAAATACATGAAAAGTCTACAATGATTAAATTACAAATGAAATATACAACAAAATGCAGAAAAATACAACTAGCCCACAACAAAACAGGAATGTACTTGTTCAACTAACTAGCTTCATTCAAGTACTGTACAAGGCGCTAGACCTAACATTTAGGATCTCACACAAATCAATTCATCTCCACCAAAATTTGTTTTCTATTTTCCTTTTCCTATTGATAGTTAACATGGCATAACAATAAGCACAACATTTATGAAAACAAGCTTTTGACGTTTTGGTGTAAGAAGACCAAGCATTCTGAACCATTTAGCTACAAACAGAAGGCTTATGAGATGTCTGGGGAGAGATCTTGCACAGTAACTTGGAAACAATTTGAATCTGCTGGACCTAAGGAAGTGGGCAGGGACCTCTGCGCTGTCAATGCAACTACCTGTCAATTAGATCCTTGTCACTCCTGGCTAGTGAAAGCCTCCAGGATGGTGACCAGCAGGTAGGTTCATGCAGAGATAAATTCCTCACTGTAAGAGGGAACATTCTCAGGACCTTTTAATGAGGTCCTGGTTTGTCTTTTCCTTAAAAAAACATCATTTGACCCGCACCTGCCTGGACAACTTTAGACTAGCTCCCATTTTCCTTTTGGGGGAAGGTAGTAGAAAAAATGATTGTTCAACAGCTCCAGGGGGTTCTGAATGAAACAGGTTTCCTGACCCCCTTTGGTCAAGATTCAGGCCTGGCTTTGGGACAGATGCGGTCACACTCATGGACAATCTCTAGTGGGAGTGAGATGGAGATAGTGCAACCATTCTCATTCTCCTTGATCTCTCAGCGGCCTTTGATATTTTTGACCATGGTATCCTTTTGGGCTGGATATGTTAATTGGGACCGAGTAGCAGGTTTGCACTACTGATTCAATTCCTCTGTCCAAGGTTAGGCCAAATCAGTGTTAACAATGAGAGATCCAGCACCCAATCATTCACTTGCAGTATCCCACAGCACTCTGTACTCTCTTGTCTTCTGTTTAATATCTACATGAAGCCATTGTGTGAGATCATCTGTCACCATGGGTTGAGATATCATCAATATGCTGATGATACTCTGCTCTTCATCTCTATATCTAGTGACTTTAGTGATGATATCTCTGCTGTCTCACGATGGCTAGAAGCTGTAGGGAGCTGGCTGGGGTACATAAGATTTCCACTGAACCCTGACAAGACTGAGTGACTTTCGATGCCTGGAACCTTAGAAACTGAGCTCTTGCCACCTTTAGTTCTGGACATGGTTGCACTACCCCATGAAGACCCAGTTCACAACTTAGGGTTGTCCTGGACTCACATCTCTTGCTCAAGGAGCAAATAATGGGCATGACTAAGAGAGATGTTGCATAGCTTCGGTTTGTGCATCAGTTGCAACCTTTCCTGCATCATGACTCCCTGCACTCGGTTATTCAAGTCCTAGTCATCTCTTGTCTGGACTATTGTAATGTGCTCTATGTGGGGCTATCCTTGAAATCCATTTAGAAAGTTCAGCTGGTCCAAAGTGCAGCAGCAGGAGCAGTTTTTGGGGCACGTAGACCTTACTCCTTTGCTCCATGAACTTTGCTAGCTACCAGTCTGCTTCTCAGTGCAGTTCAAGATGTTGGTTATGACTTTAAAGCCCTCAGTGGCATAGGTCCAAGCCATGTGATGAACCATCTGATCTGCTAGGACAAGCCCATGTTATTTGTACCAGAAGAGGGGGCCTACTGCAGATCCCACCAGTCAAAGACCTTTGAGTATTGGGATCCAGAAAAAGAGCCTTCTCTGCCACAAAGTCCACCCTTTGGAACAGGGCTGTTACCATGGCCTGCAGGCCAGATGTGTCACACACTGGCTATGCCCACGCCTGGTTTAGCTAAGGGGGAAAAAGTTACGCTACATCACATGATGTTGCTATGACAACGCGAGTTTGACACCCCTGCTTTTGAACATCCTACTCTCTAGGGTAAGATCTGCCTCCACCCTCCTATTTTTGTACAGAGCCTGAAGACCTGGGAACCAAATGGGGGAGTTCCATGATGGAAGTGGCTGGAGAACCCACTTCCTCCCCTTTCCCTCTGGTCTCTACCTGTCCATCTATTTGTTATCATATTGATGTATTCTCGCTGTTTTCTTTTTCATTGCTTATTTTATTGTTTTATTATTTTTCCTTCTGGTTTGTTTAAATTCCTTTAATTTCTTTCTTTTTATTGCTGAGTAGCCCCACAATGAAATAGGTGGCAAATAAATTTAACAAATAAATACATAGTTCTTAGAACTGGAGAAAGCAGCATGTATAGAATCATCAAAAATGAGTTTTCCTCTTATAAGGAAGATATGAAAGTCAGACATTTGCGGTCTTCTCATGGCTACACTGTCAATTTACTGAAATCATCTGGAGATTATTAAATTTTCTCTTCTGCTTATTCCTGTATTAGATGTATCATTTATATTATTTTGGAATGAATGTCTCCTTTCTCAAATGAACAGAGTGCTTTGGTATTAATTGGCCATTAAAGCACCAACCAACAAAAGCCTCAAAAACTGGCCCAACTGCATGGAACTGGGCCTTTAGATAAAATAGCTATGAAATATTTGGGTTTCAAAGTAGGGATGGGCATTCCTTTCAAATAAGTCTAGCTTTTGTGTGAAATGTGCACACTCATGAGTGTGCTTTCAAGTCAATGTTGACTCCTAGCCACTGCTTGGACTAGCCTGCAGTTTTCTCAGCTAGGATTTACAGAAGTGGTTTGCTCTTCCCTCCTCCCTACATGAATGAGAGTAATTGGACCAAGTCACTCAGGTGGCTTTGTGCCTAAGGCAGAATTCCTTATTTCTAGCCTGATGCTTTAACCATCATGTCAAACTTGCTCTTATAATAAATATACAACTTCCAGTTACAGTACCAATGTCCTGATAAGAAGGCAAATAATCTGCCAGCATTGTCAAATTGGTGCCTCTTTCTCTCTGGGTTTCCAAAGATGGGCTTCCTTTCTATTTGCTCAATATTAAAGACTAAAATCACATTTTAAAGTGGGTCAGAAAGAAAAGGTAATTGCTACATAACAGGGGCATAACATATGAATATATTTGTCTTTAGGGACTCCAGTTACATGTACTAATTATACTTGTACAGATATGCCTCGTTTTATTGCGCTGCACTTTAATGCACTTCACAGATATTCCGGCATACACATTATGACTCATTGAAGGCTCAAATGATGATTAGCACTTTTTAGCAATGAAGTATTTTTTAATTAAGGTAGCTACATTTTTTTTGACATGATGCTACTGCACACTTAATAGACTACAGTACAGTGTAAACATAACTTTTATGCACATTGGAAGCCAAAATATGTGTGGAACTCATTTTATTACACTTATGGATTTGTTTGCAACGGACTAAATCAAATTTGCAATATCTCTGAGTTTGCCTGTAACCGTAGCAATGCAGAAGCCAATGCAGATACTATTCCCTACCCAAAGAAAGATTCCATCTTACAACGTAGAACAGAAACACACAGCAAGAATGTTTGAAGTTTTCAATTTGGATTTTTTCCAAGAATGATTCAATTCTACCTGGTGAACTGACATTCTAAGTCAGATTGACAATTTAGATTAAATGAGCTGAACTTATTTAAAGCCAAATTGATTTGAAAATTCAAAAAAAGTTTCTGAACAAGTGCTGAAATCTTTTAAATTCAAGTCAAATTAATAATTCAATTTCACATGTTGAATTAATTTTATTTTCACAAGTAAGCAAGATGAATTCAAGTACTTGGGTCCATACCCAGCAGTAGTCTAGTAAACCAGCTAAATTAGCAGCTTAAAGGCAGTGCTAATGCAAATGATTTACACCTTATTCCTACTCTGGAAAAACTGGGACATGAGGGGGGAAAAAATCAGCAGCCATACATTTGTTTCACTGAATTGTAAATTAATGAGTGACGTTAGGTCCTCTAATGAAGACATTACAAATCCTTCTCATCTCTCTTGGAAAATACCTTTGCTAATATTCATACGTGGAGACAAGTAAATCCATGCAGTTGAGAAATAAGTATCTCTGCCAAGAAAACTCTGACAATATTCAATGGGCAAGACCAAATTTCTTCATGAGTCACACCGATGAATTCCCTTCATATTAAGGAGACTATTCCATCCCATTGAAAACAAATGAAAAACCAATTATTTTCAAGGAAATATTCTTAACTCATACTATATGACTCACTGAATGTACTGGACTATAACTTCCATCATTCCCAAGTTAGCACAGTCATTTTTAGTTATATCACTGGGCTTCATATATCAGTGTTTCCATGACCTCTCTAAAAGCCATACGCTAAACAAAATAAATAAAAAACTGGATTTTATGTGTTGCTGATACACATTTACACAGACTGAAAAAACATAGCTCTTTATTGTTAAGTGGAAATCAATCCTCTAAAGGTAAGAATAATAGTGGAATATTTATTTATAGTTTATATTTCTAAACCTCCCACAAAGAGGGGCTCTATATAAACATATACAAAAACTGAGGGGATACAATTAAGAAATATTGCATGGAAAGAGCAATAAATTTTAACTTGGAAATGAAAAGCAACAAAGGTCAATACAGGTAGTAATTCTGGACTTATGACCATGATGGAGCCTTCCCATCATAATCTGAACTCATGATGGTCATAAAATGTGCTGGTCATGTGACTGACTCAATTTTATGACCTTTCTGCGGCAGTCATTAAGCAAATCACCATGCTTAGTAAGTAAATACCACAATCATTAAGCAAATCAATGGTTCACTATGGGTGCAGTTTTGCTGAAAACCAGCACTTCTGGTTTTCAACAAAACTGTCGTAAAATACAGTCATGTGATCACAGGATGCTGCAAACGTAACTGCAGCTGTGTTGCTAAGTGCCAAGGTTTGGTCACGTGATGGGGAGCAACCATCGGAACTTCAAATCCAAGTCATAAGTAGTTCCAAGGTAGGTCTGTCATAATTGAACAGCTAAATAAGTCAAACATTAGTTGTAACCAAATCTGAAATAAGAAATGAGGACTTGAATGCTTGCATGTCAAACAGAAATCCATTACATAAATTGGAAGAATTCTTTAACTATTAGAAAAGGAGTTGTTTTTTCCCCTTATTATTTAGATAATGCAGGAATTCAAATAAAAGAATCCCAACAAGAAGGCTGTCTAGCCTCCATTTAAACACATATAATGCAAGGAAAATTACTCAGGTAATCGTCAGTTAACAATCACTTCTTCAATGACTGTTCAAAGTTATAAAATGGTGCTATACAGGCAAGCCTATGAGCTTCGTAGTTGCAGCCACTACAGCGGGGTGCCAAACTCGTGACGACATGTCATCACGTGGCGTATTGCAACTTTCTCCCCCTTTGCTAAACTGGGGATGGGCGTGGCCAGCCTGTGACGTATCCGGCCGGCGAGTTTGACACCCCTGCACTACAGCATCCCCACAGTCACATGGTTGGATTCAGCTGCTTGGTAACCAGTTCAGAATTATGATGGTTGCAGCATTCTGTGATTGCCATTTGCAAACTTCTCTGTTGGCTTCGAACAAGCAAAGGCAATGGGGAAACAGGAAGGAGGTTGCAAATGGCAATTGCGTGTCTCATGCTTAACAACCATCTAGGATTCACCTAACTGCAGCCAAAACTGCCGTTGTCAGTATTCTCACATGACATTGTGCCATTATCTCTTAGTAACAAAGTTGCTGATCCCAATTATCATTGTTAACCAAGGACTACCTGTATGTATCTGGATGCAGGAGGAGAAAAAGCTGGTTTCCAGTCATGGGGAAATTCTGAACTCCAAAAGTCGTTAAAGAGCGAGAGTTAAAAGAAACAAGTGGTCATTGCTAAATTATTTATCTTTTTATGGAAGTAGCTATATGAGGTTTTCCACCAGGGGTTTCCTGTAGTAATGCTAAAGTTTTGAAATTCATACTGCATGAAAGAAAGATAGCAACGTTTTTTTGTTGTCCCATGCTAACTTTTTTTAAAAAAAACTTTAGAATTCAGTTAATATTATAGCTTATATATCTTAACAAATGTAATTTTGTTATTTTATGCGGGTGTTCCACTTAGTCATATTGGCTAGCACTATTCTATAGTTCTTGAAAACAGTTTAGAAGTTTCTTAATTCAGAAATGCTAAAAATGAAAATCAGGCTGCAGAAAATAGAAAGTTGACATGATCTGGGCCCAGTTTATTGTGTACTCAAGAAATCTTAGTGTTAACAAAAGGAACATATTTGTAGAAGTTATTACAATGACCAGGCAATATGGAAAGTCTTAACTACAAAATCTAGAGGTTTAGAGTCAGAAAAGTAAACAAATTATTTTGAGTCATTTGTCATAAAGCAGTCAGAAGAAATAAATTAAAGAGGCAAACATAATTCAAACTTGTCTTTTTTTAAAATTATCATTATTTTTATCATTTTCAAAGAAACAATTTCCCCTTAATTCTTGTTAATAATGGATGCCACCAAAGATTAAAAATATTACATAAATATTACAGAAGTTATTGGGTTGAAAAAGGAAGGAAAAATGCTGACATGGTCTAATGAAAGGGATTACAGGTAGTCCTTGACTTATGATCACAACTGAGCCTAAAAGTTCTGTTGTTAAGTGAGACATTTGTTAAATGAGTTTTGCCCTATATTACGACCAGTTGTTAAATGAATCACTGAAGTTGATGAGTTAGTAACTCATTTGTTAAGTAAATCTGGGTTCCCCATTGACTTTGCTTGTCAGAAGGTCGCAAAAGATGATCACTTGACCTTGAGACACAGCAACAGTCATCAATATGAACGTATTGCCAAGCATCTGAATTTTGATTCCATGAACATGGGGATGCTACAAAGGTCATAACTGTGAAAAACGGTCATAAGTCAGCTTTTTCAATGTTGTTGTAACTTTGAACTGTCACTAAATGAACTGTTGCAAGTCAAAGGTTACCTGTAGTTGGAGAACAACAGGATTATTTTCAGGGCTTTTATTGTTATTCTTTTTGTTATTCAGCAAAATATTTTTATTTACTTATTTTTACTAACTCAGAGCAGTATAGATAGTGCCTGCCATCATCTTTTGTCTCCACAACAGCTTTATAAGATAGGTGATGTTAAGAGACAGGGAGTAGACCAAAATTACTTAGTAAGTTTCATGGCTGAGTGGTGATTCCCTAGAATAGGGAACCATCTAATCAGTCTTCTTCTTCGTCTTTACTTTCTCTTTTACCGCTTCAGGTGTCAAGGAAGATACAACTAATCAGTACACATGTTATTTTAGCCATTGGTTTAGAATCTCTTGCCAAGATTTTTTGAAGAAGTATTTCTTTGTTGCAGAAATATATCATTATCATTTTTCAGCTGATGTTGAAACTTATGGGTATAGCAGTGTATGGGCAGTCATTGGATAACTACTTTGAATTTACTATCAATGTCACTATAACTCATAACAGACAGTAGACACAACCAATTCAACCTATTATCCAATATGCTGAAATGTCTAAGCAAATTCTTAATAAAGAGTGTTCACTTTATATGCAAAGACATTGAAGTGTACGTTTCGCCATTCACTATTCATTTAATTGTAAATAGAAATTCAGAACAGGAACAGATGAGAGTTATAATATTTGGGTAAGTTTTTGTGTAAGTAGGTATTATTTGAAAATAGAATTGGGAAATTGTTAAGTTAACCATTTTCAAAATTATTTATTCAGCTGTCATAAAAGATTCTGTGCCTGGCATCTTGAACCGTCTTCCAACAATTCGAAATATACAATTATTTGCATAGAAGCTGCTTGGCAGTATTGGAAGGCAGTCTCCCTGTCTTCTCTCTCTCTCACACAAGCTTCCTCTGCCCTTATGAAAACACTTTGTAGAAAAAAAAAGGACTCTCTGCATGGCAAAATGAGTAATAAAAAAATCACTTTTAATGCTTAACATGTCTGACACTGCATACCACACCCTTTTTTTCAGAGGATCACCAGTAGCAAACAAATGGAAAAACAAAGCTGGAGATGGAAAATCAGCAGGAAGGACTTCTTTCTCCACCCGTGCTGCAATTCACCCAAATCAAAAGCAAATGCTATTTCCAAAATAGAACCAGGCAATCCACCGTTAATCATTTCCTTTCTTGGGAATTTTTCATTACTAAGCCATGCATTGACACCAGAACTATAAGCATTTAATCACGTTCTGCTCCAAATTAGAGTTGATGCTAGAGAAAAGTATTGTGACCAATATTAAAGGTGAACTTTCATCATAAACTTTGCAAGACCAAACAATTATTTCAGATATATTGGTATTTCTATTTTTCAATGCTAAGTTTTAAACCCATTTGCTGTTTATTTTATATTAAACTACATTACAGAAATCCTAGGCAAAGTTGAATGAAAGCAATCAATATAAGATCTTGCATATCGTTTTGTGAGGGGGAGAGTAGCCCAGTCAGATACATTTCATCTGAAATGTTTATGCTATAGATATTATCAAATATATATCTGATGACTGCCAGCTATAGATATTATCAAATATATATCTGATGACTGCCAGCTGACTGCAGTTCGGCAGTTCGAACCTCACTGGCTCAAGGTTGACTCAACCATCCATCATTCGAAGGTCAGTAAAATGAGGATCCAGATTATTGGGGGCAATATGCTGACTCTGTAAACTGCTTAGAGAGGGATGTAAAGCACTGTGAAGCGGTATATAAGTGTAAGTGCTATTGCTATTGAACATGATTCAACCAATATTAAGCATGTTTCAAATCTATTGGATTTCAGTTGCTGCACTAACTTTTCCCATCCAAATCAATGACATCTTAAAGAAGTTCTCCTTGGTTGCATAGCACCACAATACTATTTAGAATTAATCATCTTAACAAACAAAACAGAAGAAAATATAAAATAAGCTGGCAATGATAAAGCATTCGACCAAAGCAATATAAGTTCCATTGCGTTGTGTGGGTTGAGGTAAGCACTGCAACATGCTTAAACTTATGAAACACAACCAAATCCTATTTGCTTTTACATGTTCCCTTGTGAAAAGCGTTCCCTTGTGAATAAAAGTTAACACTCAATATATCCATGAGTTCAGAGAGGAAAAAAAGCTGTATAAATGTACTTATAATTAATTGGAATATCCATGCGATAAAGAAAATATTTTAAGACACTGCTTTGCTTGTTCCCCTTTTTCCTTTTCTCTGATCTTTTCATTCCTTTTGTTCTAATCCATTTAATTGACTTCCAAACATTCCTTTTATGCTGAGGGTGGGGTCATCAAAAGCAGAAGCAGGGAATTCACAGCCAACTGCTACTGATGGTATAGCCAACTCATCACTACAAGAAAGCTTGATTGTGGTTTGACAATCAGGGAAGACAAGCCGTCAGATTTGGCATTCTGTTCTTTGCAACTGGGATTCTATGTGCAAATCAACTGAAAAAACACAGGCTCTTTGCCAAGTTTTTAGAGCCCAGAGGATGTTTGTTTGAAATTTATACTGGAATCTCGTAAGAAAGGTCATACGGTTTCAAATGAAATACTACAGAAGGTGACCTACACTCAGTAAAGTTTTTTTTTAAACTCTCTATAGAGTAAGATGCTGGTTAAGGAAATTTAAAAGACTATTCATATTCGTAACAAAAAGAGTAACAAAAAGCATTTCTGAATCAGAAAAAGACTAAACCTGCATTTAGGTAGTTATTTACAATTATTATTCCATATGGTGTGCGTAAAAGTCACATAGACTATCCATAACTACTTTTGGCCTCCTAGTAAGCATTTTCATAGAATGCGTACATATGGTAAGCAAATGAATACAAGTAACCTTGACTTACAACTACTATTGAGACAGGTACTGCTGTCCTTAAGTCAATGTTGCTGTAGTGAGATGTCATGTGACCATGATTTACAGCAGCTATTTCAGTACTTCTCATTGCATTTGTCAACTGAGAATCAAGGGATATTCAGCGGGGAACAGGACAACGCGCCACAGCCAACTCACTGCAAGACAACTCGTTGTGGGACAATCATGTTTAATTATTTAAAATAAATAAAAATTATTTTAATTTTTGCCATTCACATTTCATTCTGTCCCTCCTTTTGCATTCTTTTTTTAATGATTTTATTCCACCATTTCTTTGTTATTAGTGTAACTCTTGTCCTGCAGCGAGTTGTCCTGTGGCGAGTTGTCCTGTGGCGAGTTGGCCATGGTGAGTTGGCCGTGACGAGTTGGCCATGGTGAATTGTCATAGACCTGATTCAGTGAGTACCCGTCCAAACCCAAGCCATTATGGGTTTAGTCTCTCCCAGTCTCAAAACCTCAGTAAGGTAAAAATCTGACTCCAGCTGTTTCCATCTGCCTATGTCCTCTTGCCCATTTTTGCCCTTTTGATCAATCAACATGCATTGAGGGGCAGTAAGCAGCCCCAGAGCCTTGGTATGCCGAAAGCTACATTGCCTAGGAATTGTAATGAAGGAATCCAGTGGACCTGAGCAAATTGAATATGATTTTGCCATCCCAGCCCTCCCTGTGCTTCATCATCTCTTCCCAGTTGCCTGTTGGATTTTTTTTCCAGGATAAACAGAACAAGGGGATCTCCCATCTTCTTTGTCTCATGGCCCAATGGAAGAGTACCTGTTCCTAAAAGGCTGCACTTGAATGCAAATTAGACTCCTATAATGCTTCCTGAGCCAGCCTCCAACATTTTCCCACTGGGCAAAATTGCTTCCAGCCCTCCCCATTTGTTGGCATTTTATCTGTGTTGTCCTACTGGGCTGGGGAGTCACATGCACTAAGCATTTCACTGGAGAAGTTGAACCACTACTGGTTTTTTTATGGTACTTTCACCAAAGAGTATTTTTGCCTTGCAGAACCAAAACTCTGTGTGGGAGGAGTTGAAGCACCCCTTCAGTCATACAGTTAAGTGTGGTCTGCCAAGAGCCTGAATTTTGCTCATGTGACCCCAGAGACATTGCAATGGCTTAACTTCAGGCACAGGTTGCAAGTCTCTTCATTCAGACAGCTTTAGCTTCTAATGGTCACTAAACAAATGATTGTAAATCAAAGACTTCTGAAATACACAACACACCTTTTCTGTTGTTGCACATAAGTTCTATTACAGCAGAGGATGTAAGCCATTACGGAAATTTTGCAGGCTGTAATACATCATCTTTCTAACAGCCATTGACTAAACAATCCATAGTATCTCGAACTTTCCTAATTGGCTTTTAAACTGTGAACCTATCACTACACTGCTAAAACCTCTCCCAATAATGGTTTCTAGGAAAACAAAAAGAAGTGAAATTTTTAAAAAATTGCTCGCTGGGATGCATTGTAAAGACATGATAGTATTCTTTGATCTCTGGTTTATTACTACCTTATGCTCAAATAAACAATTCAGATCCAGATAAATAAAGGGAAAATGACTTCCCTGAGTTCAACACAACTTCTGAAAATGAATCAATGTATCTATTTAGTTGGCAATAATAAGTAAGTTCTAGAACTTCTAAATCAGAGTTCCCCAAGCTTTCTAGCTTCGCAGAAGGGCGGGGGCAGAAGGTTCCGCACGAGCATTAGGCACAGGCTGCACACACTAACCCGCTACTTCTGCGGCCCAGTTCCGAATCATTCAAGGCCTGGTAGTAGGCTGCGGCCCAAGGGGTTGGAGACCCCTGTTCTAGATGCTCTCTCATTCTCAAGTTGGTTAGCTACTGCTACTTGGTTTGGTGATTAACTGGATAAAGAATTTTCTAAAAGACAAAAGTTCTGCTTAATACTGGAACAGGAAGATATCCTGGTTTAATATAATAGATTGTCATAGGTAGTAGTGCAGGTAGCACTGATGAAGAGTGTCTTTTATGAGCTTAGGCTAAAAGGCCAGTTTTGATCCAACCTGAGAAGGAAGATTACCCTAAGACAAAGTTGTTTCACCACTGGTTAAATTCAGATAAGGCTAATATTGCTAAATACACAGAGTTTGCCCTTGACGTCTGACCACAATTGAGCCCAACATTTCCGTTGCTAAGCAAGGCAATTAAGTGAATTTTGCCCCCATTTTATGATCTTTCTTGCCACAGTTGTTAAGTGAATCACTGTAGTTAACTTAGTAACATGATTGTTAGATGAATCTGGCTTCCCCATTGACTTTGCTTGTCAGAAGGTCACAAAAGATGATCATATAACCCTGGGACACTGCAACTATCATAAATACATGCCAGTTGCCATGCATCTGAATGTTGATTACGTGACCATGGGGATGCTGCAATCGTTATGTGAAAAATAAGTCACTTTTTTTCAGTGCCATTGTAACTTCAAACAGTCACTAAACGAATGGTTGTAAATTGAAGACTACCTGCGGGCTGATTTTAAAGATACTTTAAATACTTCCAATTATTATAAAGGGTAATAGTGTGAATTAGACAAACCTTTCAGACGACATAATTTCTCACCATCTGCTTTTCTTTCTATATTTAGTTACGATATTGCTTTGGATATTACAGGTAGTCCTGTCAGTGATGACTCTTAAGACAAGACAGATGAAGGGAAGAACACTCAAGTATTGGGAGAAAGAGCTGTGTGTCACCTGACCACACTCTCCAGCTGGACTTCAGACACAGTGGCTGAAGGATACTGTCCATTGTCAGTGTTATGCCAGTTCAAGCAGGCTCTTTTTTTGAAGCAGGCACAACCCTATTACTATGCTTCCAATGAACACTTAAGACTGGAAAGGGTATTTTCCTGACATTTATCTGGAATAGCAAAATATGTTTGAGGTCTTTTAAATTGGCTCAAGATTCATTGCTTCTACTTAATTTGCCCTAATTGTCTCCCCCTTTGCCCTCTTTTAAACTTCATTCATATCAGTGGTCCTGCTTCTTAATGCTTCAGACATTTTAAAGTTTAAACCTATGTTCCAGATTCTCTAGTAGTAAACTTATGTTGTTTTAAAATGCTTATGCTGAACTTCTTAAATGTTTGTGTTGTACTTCTCTGCACAATTGTATCTGCTGACGATTGCTCGGTGGCCCTCTTCAGGATAACGGAACCAATTCTTTCTGGGAAAGGAGGACTTGGAAGTTTACTTGCAGGAGCACACTAGAGAAATTTACTGACTTTTCAGCAGACAAAATCACTGAGATTCATTCCCAGTTGGATGTCGTTGGAGCCATTGGTCTGGTAGAGATACCTGGGACAGGTGTTTTCTCAGTTATTTGGGAATGGTTGGACTCTGTCGGTCTTCAGGAAATGGACAGGATCCTAGGGAATGTGAGTTCAGCCACATGTGTTTTAGATCTGCATTCCCCCTGGCTTATAAAAGCTTCCTGAGAGATGATGTTTAAGAAGCCCCCTTCTTAAGAAACCATTCCCACTCTGCCAGACAGTACATCCTATCTCCAATCGTCCCTTTCTGGGAAAGGTTATTGAGAAGGTTGTTATGCTGCATCTCCAGAGGATCCTGAAAAAAACAGATTATCAGGGTGGGAGGGGTGTTGTGTTTCCATCCCTGCTCTACTTGACTTCTCAATGGCTTTCTATACCATTGATCATGATATCCTAGAACAGCTCTGGGAACTGGAGATGGGAGGCAGTGTTGTCCTGGTTTGTCTCCCTTTTTTCAAGGCCATTTCCAGTCATTGTTGATTGAGAACAAGAGGTCTGACCCTAGGCCTCTGCTTTGCGGGGTACCTCAGGGATTGATGCAAATCTTAATGCAATCTCTCATCTTTTTCAGGCTCATGAAAAAGCCTAAAAATAGGCCAGCTCTTCTTTTAAAGCATGTACAACTATATTATTATGTTTTAAATAAATGCTTAAATTTCTTCTCTGCTTCTCAACATTTTCTCTCTTTTGAAACAGATGAAATGATCTAAAGAGCAGATGTAATTTGTACTTATTGTTTTGATACTAAATGCCTTGTTGCATGCTACTTTAATTTCATATCTGCATCTTTGGTTTTTAAAGGTATTTAGACTACCTTTATAACTGAAAATTACCACATAGAAAAAGTTCCATGAGAAGAAGTACAGCAACCTTTGCCCCACCTCCCTCAAAAGAGAAAAACCTGAGACAAGAAATATTACAGAATGCTGCTTAAGAAATTCTATTTCAGAATGGAAAATCATTCAAATGTACATGTATTTATAAACTGTGAAAACTATGTTTAATCCTATTACATACTTGGCATGAGCTGTAACTTTGAAAATGTTTGTCTTCTACTGGATTCTGGATATAGTAGTGTATAATCAAAATGTCACAAAATGAATCCACTGGAAATAAATTTGTCTTAGTAAAAACAATATTCTCACATATTTCAGAATTATATTACAATTCATCCCTCTAAACCAGGGGTGTCAAACTCGCATCACATTGTTTTCATGTGATGTATTGTTTATGAACATTCTTAAATAACCAAGCTCATATGTTACATTGTTCTCTGAGAATCTTTACTTTTCCCCTTTGCTAAATCGGGAGTAGGCGTGGCTAGCACATGACACATCCGGTCCTAGGGCCACAGGTTTGACACCCCTGCTCTAAACTATACCCTCTTTTCTTTGTTTTTCTGTTTACCAGCCTACCAGTTACCCTGATACTTGGTATTTAGAATATCTCATATAGCTGATCTATCCTGACAATAAAGTTTTCCAATGTAAAGCAACTACTTTTCTTGCTACATTCTTTACTGAACTAGAACTCATTAGACAAGACAAATGTTAATGAGTAAGATTTAAAATCTTCAAATTTGTTCACTTTATATTTTGATATAGTGATTTATGAAATATATTCAGAAATGGGGAGAAGAAAACCCAAATACTATAATTTTAGTGTATATTATGTTTTGTTAGAACTGGTCCAAAACATAAATTAAATGTTTGAATCTGAGGTTTATAACTATCTTATAGAAAGGAACATATCCTAATTTTCTTTTTCATTTAAATCACACTATACAAATGGCTCTGACCTTGAAATATCCTTTGCAATTGTTCAGAATGACTATTGGATCTCTATTCCTTGATAATGGGAACATTAACCCTTCTCATTTATTTACTATATTGGACTCATAGTATTTTAAATTTCTAAAATGTCTCACAAGTATATTTTCTTCTGCTATTATTCAACTCTGAAATTGTTAACTTGAAAGCTATATCTGATCTGGATTTCTATTCTTGTGTATGCTATGTATTTTACTGATAAAGTACAGTGATCATACATTTTATTCTGCTATTCTCTTTTTTCCATTTTTTTCTTTTTCAAATTTATGGTGTATTACACTTTTTTGTTTATGAACATTCTTAAATAACCAAGCTCATATGTTACATTGTTCTCTGAGGATCTTTACTCCTTTCTTCATTTACTACCCATGGTTTTGTCGTATTTCTTGACTCTGCTTCAGAAACATTTATAACATCCCCCCTTCCTTTTCTGAACCCACAGTTAACTCCTACAACACTCTCATATTTGGTCTTTGGACTTGATTTATTAAGTTTCTGAGGATTCTGAGAAGGTAGGCCAAAACCAAAACAATATTCAGCTGAAATAAAATGAAAAATATTGTATTTCAGTATACTTTCATGCTTTTTTTTTTTTAAATAAAAAGCTCATCCTAGACAACATGTTTTAAGAATACTAAACATACTGAAGCACATCACAGAAAAGCAAACAGGAAGGCGTAGAGGCTGGTTAACAAGTTCTAACGGAAACACTTGAAAAAGCCAGTAAATTTAGCCTGCTGGATTATAGCTTGAACACGTGAGGGCTTGTAAAATGGTGCCATGAAGGCAGCTCTGCGAACTGCATATATTCAGCCATAAAGTCTGAAGAAGGGTTGTGCTCACATCTGCTTGTAGGGGTTTTGAAGCCTGCTTTAAAACACTTGGAGGTCAAATCTGTTTCAAGCCTTAATGTATCCAGATGAATGCCAGAAGAAGGTCAATAACTGTATTTATATAACTAAAAATGTGACATGCAAGAGATGCCAAAAGAATTGTTCTATTGTTCCTAAAACAGAGCTCAAAACAGTAGGTAGAAATTGCAAGAATAAAATCTGGTTAAACGTTACAAAAAAATTCCTCTATATCTGTGAAACGTAATTGAACAAAATGCCGCGGAAATTGACAAATTCTACTTTGCTGGAGGCCTTTAAGCAAACTATCCTCAGACCTCTGTTGAAGATGCTGAAGGGACTTCCTCATTATCTATTGTTCACTGAGCACAAATTGGACTGGATGTTCTCACTTCTACCTCTGTCAGGACCTCTGATTTCATCTGAAAAGGGATTTCAACTTTACCTATCATAGAAATATAACTACAATGTATACAAGTTATATATTAAATTAAGTAGCTCTGCATATTGAGTAAAGCTTGATTTAAATTAAGTACCTCTACATATTGAGGTAAAGCTCGGGAAGGTCAAGCTGATTGGGGAGACTGACCCCTTTGCTGATCAGTATTTTCCTTTCTAAGATACTAGAGGGTATTGAGTGTTTGATCTTATTTAGATCTTATTTAGTTCTCTCAGTTATTGTCAAATTACTATGGGACAAGGCATAAAAGTAAGATCAAAATACAAATAATATGTTAAAACTGTCCAAAAACATTTAAAAGAAGCAGAAAAACAACCAAAGAACAAAAAAACCTGACTACATATTGAAGGAGGAATAAAAGTAGATGTTCTGATATAAAATGATAGGAGATATGATTGAGAGGAATTTGGAGAAAGTGCTGTGTAAGTACACTACTACCACCAGAAGGTCTTTTTGCCTTTAGCTATCACTGTCACCTAATGAGTTAATCTACAGAAATGTCTCAGAATAAGAGCTTGGTGGTGCTCTTATATATACATGCAGTCCCTTAGAGACCCTGTCCCAAGCTGTGAAAGACCTTAAGTTATAAGCGTACAAAGTGGATCAAGTAATTGCAGATAAAAATATAAAGGAAAATGTAAAACTACATTTTGTTGAGTTCTGGCTCAAACACATCAAACGTTTCAGGAAATGGGAGACATAACTTCATACAGAAATAAAGTGAAAAAAGAGAAGCTAAAAAACACGTTATGCCCATACCCAACCAACATGACTACATTCACGGAAGTTGAGGCAACTTCAACCTAACTGTCAACTTAAATAGCTTATCAGAAAAGATCTTAAATAAGTATTGGAGATTCACCATCATACATGGATCTGAATTCACCACATGAATGAAACACATTCTCTTCCAACAAATACTGAGAATGGAGAACTGGAAGATATAATCCGTGTGGCTATACTTTACTAGACTGACTTTCTGAAATTTGTACAATATAGTATTACCTACATCATATAGCTATTGGCCTCTACAATAGGGCATGAACTTTGCAATCACTGGCATCTTCAAATATTTCTAAAATTCTGATTTTATGATATAAATGTATATTTTTTTACATTATGATTGTCATATCATAATCCACTCATTAGGATAACTCATGTAAAGTTAGTGATGGTAATTCTAAAACAGCCTCCTATAGCATAGATTAAATTTAAAGAAAGTAATGTGCCCAAGGCTGCTTAGTAAAGCTTTCTGGGTAAACAGGATTTCATAGTAAAGTTTTATTGGCCCATAACAACAATATCGAGATTAAAATTCTATAAACCATTAGTTTGCCTATCAGGGAAGCAATATAAATGCTAGAAAGATGTCATCTATCCTCTGGAAAATCCTTTTACTTATTTCCCACTAGGTTGAAAGTGGCTTGGGAGAGGCATGCCTTGCATTTGTTATACATGAATTTCTGGTACTACTTTGGCATCTGAATATAAAGTTTTCTGGGGTTTTGAAACCTACAAAACTATTCATTATTCAATGAACATGTGCATCACAAATCATGATAGTATACTTTATTCAGTCTTACCTCCCAGTGAAGGGATTCTATTGCCTATTTCTATTGCCTAGTCTACTGCCATCTCAGAACACAGGTGAAGGAATAATCCATAGTTGCACAGCCATTTCCGCCTACAAAACTGGCCTGGAATGTACTGCACTGCCTACCACCTTAAAACATTATATAAAGTTTTTTAAGATGTACATAAAATCTCTTTTTCTCCCTTAATCTTAACAAAGGAGTATACATGGAGTGGGGTATACATGGACGACGGGGGCTACCCTTCCATCTTTCTTACAAAAGGTTGCACCCAGACTAATAGCAAGCTGTCCTTATGAATCAAAGATTTGGCAGTTCATAAAATAAGGTATTAGTTGAGAGTAGATAGAAAACTGGAAATATGTTATTTACTTGTGCACATGTATATGTTACATATATTGTAAAAGTTAATATTTCACACAGATAAGGATCACCTCCCCACTGCCTTAAAAAGACATACTCAACACCTTGAATTTATTTTAATTAAACTCAGTGTTTAATTAAATTCATAACAATCATTAGAGAAATATTTGTGCACGCTTTCCTCGATATTTTATCTTGATGATTCCAAAATTTATTGAGAAATGTGCAGATTGACACACCCATTTACAAATCCGCCAAGCAACTATTTCCCTAATTCATTTATGTTCAAATAATATAAAGGTACTGAGGAGGCCAGAGTTGTTAAAAGTGTTTTGTCAGCCTCTAGGAACAGATACGGGGTGCTGAGTAAAGGGAGAAGAAATAAGGGTGAAAGGATAATAGATTCCCTTCAAAACAGCTCAGGGCAATTACTATTAACAATGACTCTCTGTTAAAGGCACAGTTATTTCACTGCAACTATTTATGGCTCTGTATCACATCAAACTTTAAGAGCATTTTGACATTTGGGGCATGTGATTTTTAAAAAACACATAAACCACTTTCATTCCCAAACAAGCATTTCATTTTATTATTCACGGAACGACTAGAAAGGGCGAAAGGGGGGGGGGGTTAGTAGAGAGAGTAGGATGAAGTTGAAAAAAACTACTCTTTTCCTGCCAACCGAGGTTAAAAATCTGCTTCCAGATCGCAGCAGTCTCGTCTGAAAGCAAACGAACACTGTTCAGTTCTCATTACGTTGGAGGTACACTGCTTTCTGCATCTCCTAAGTGAACAATTGGCTTCCCATCACTGCAGAGACCCAAGTCCAAGCCAGGAGGGTTTGTGCGCGCTCTCTCTCCCTCTCTTTCTCCCTCTCCCATCTGCTTTTACACAACGAAGGGAGAGAAAATGAATCCATAAGTGCCTTAACCACTGTTGAATGTGCACCAGATGCGCAAAACTTCTGCCAAACTTTACCGTTCACTTTACCGCTCAGTGTTTCTCCCATTCAGGGCTAACTTTTCAGACGTTTCTGTACGGGCGCCCAACAAACGCCACAGCTCTCCAAAGGGGGGGAAAACGCACATGGACAAACCATGCATGAACAAACCAACAGTAAAACGCCACTGGGATTAAACAGTATTAACGACTCGAGGCACTGGCAAGGAGGAGAAGTCTTCATCTCCTAATAAACCATTTTCCTCTAAATCAGCTCAGATCCTGATAGATTTCCCATTCACCCGCCACTTACCCATTCGGGCTGCGCAAAGCTGCAGCAACATGTAAAATCCAACGGCTGCACACAACCAGAACTTGGCCATTGCTCCCGCTTCCAGATCTGGTACTCAAGGGCGAAGGAGTTTCCTCTCGCAGCTCACAGAAATCTGTCAGAAAGCCGACGTCTGAAGTTTTGCCACCACTTCTATTCCAATGTGAAGCGCGCCTGAAGTAATGAGTGACCTAAACAGGGAGGGGAGCAGAATCCGAAGTCACACCCCTGTTGGAACACAAGTGACACGGCGTTTAAAAAGGAAAAAAAAAAGAGGAGGAGGAGATAAAAGGCTACTACTTATGAGTAAACACAGTTGCCACTAATATTTCATGCAGGCTCCAAACGGCTTTGACTCAACGCTGCGCGCTCTCCCTGAGGCAGCCGGGCTGGAAAGCACCTCGTGGCTGGGGGCGGGGTGGAAAGAGTTGTTCGGCGCGGCACGCGGCCCTCCCGAAAAACGAGCGCAAACGGCTGGCCTGCAACTGTCGAGTTTTAGCAAGGCTTCCTAATTCCGGCTTTCCTCCCTCTTTTTGTGCATTCATGGGAAAGGCAGAGAGTTTAAGCAAGGAATGTTCCCCCCACCCCCTCCGGTATTCTCCCAGTCCTCTTTTTCTCTCACCAGAACTTATAAACCGATTAAATTTAGGTGGTGGTTTTGTTTTGTTTTTTAACTGCAGCATTCGCTGAGAGGTGCTTGCGCTTTTCATGAAGGCAAGGAGAGAGAGAGCCTTTGGGGTTTGTTTGTTTTTAGTTTGGTTTGGGTTGGTTTTTTTCAGAGATTTCTTGGTGTAATCCTAGATTAATAAATGAGAAACTTCTGCGTGTGCCATTATGGACTTTAAACATTACACCGAGAGTGTAAAGAAAAGAAACAGGCCCGGTGTTTTCTGACCTGTTTTGCCCCCAAATTTTACCGCCCCCAAACTTATTTCAAAACAGACTGTTAAGGCGGAAGAAAGCAGGAAACTGACAAACACAGTTGAATTTCTTCTTTCTGTAACCACTAGTATTGCTCTTCGACCCCTCTCCTTGTCTTCTCCCCTCTTCGCTTCTTTACTATTGTTATCTGGTATCCCTAAATTACACACTTCATTCCCTAACCGCATCCTTTCTGAACCTGCAACTTGAAATAGAATTTGTCCCGTGTTTTTCTAAATACGATATTTAAATGTCCGTTTAAAATAGCCTCTTCAATTCAGAGCCACCTTCTAGCTTTCCCATTCTGTATCTTCTCCAGGTGTCCAGTTACATTCACTCAATGTGAAGGAAAATATTTGTTTGATTTAGGTATATGGTCCATATTTCCAAATATGGCTGTAACAATTTTGAATACTACGTAGTCTAAGCTCATATACATTTCAAGAACAAGGACAGCTCAATGAATGACTAAAACTGACTAACCACATTTTAAATAAGAAAAGACTGAAATTTGAAAACAAGAACAATTCTACAAGATGGAAACTGAATGGCTTTTCTGTCACTGATGTGTGTACAAGTTCCCTAAACTGATGCGTGAAAGCTGTTGAGGATAAGTCCACAAAAACTACTGAGCAGAAGACATTCTTCATTCTGAGAATACTTCCTTGTTACTATGACATAGACTCCTTCTGTAAGTTTTATGTACATCTAAAAATATCCCTCTATTAGAAGAGGGTGATTGAAGATTTTAATTTACGGAGAACAAACCTATATAAGCTTTCCCCTATTTTAAGTAATGTTTAAGCAGTTTTCAAAGAAAAAGTAACCTTAGAGGAAAAAGGGAGAGAAGGGGAAGCTATATGTCATTATATGTCTGTGGAGAGTCTTAATCATCCAGGTCATAGTTGTCCCAAAGATGCTTTTCAAAAGGCAACTGGATTTTGGTTGGTTGGGTTTTTTCCTTGAAAATGCTTAGCTTCTCATCCAAGAAATTTGTTTAGTTCTGGCTGAATGATAGGGAATCATTCCTTAGCAGTCATCTGGATGTTAGCACTCTGAAGATCGGTCCTTAGCACTCTGAGAGTCCTTAAGGCCACTTGGGGGCTTATCTGTACCCTTGGGGTCACCTGAATCGGAATGTAAATAGGAGTGGAACTTTCTTGGGACTGCTGAAAGGACTATGTTGTAGACAGGAGATAGGTGTGTCGTATCCCTCCCATTTTGTTAAGAGAAGGCTGTTCAATTTTAATATACATGGCCTCTTTCAAACCAGTGGTCCTCTCTGAGGATCTCTAAAATCTAGTCAAAGAGGCCATCTATATTAGAATTGAACAGCCTTCTCTCAATGGGGAAGGGGGGAGGGAAATAGAACACCACCTATTTCCTGTCTATAACACAGTCCTTTCATCAATCCCAAAAAGGTTCCACTCCCATTTGCACTCCGATTCAAGTGACCCTGAGGGTACCGATACACGCCCAAGTGGCCTTAAGGAGTCTTAGAGCTAACGACCATTCAGCCAGAACTAAAGAAGCTTCTTAGATGAGAAGTGAAACGTTTTCAAGTAAAAAATAGATACCCAGAAAGTCCAATTGCCTTTTGAAAAACACCTTTGACACATGCCACTAATATCCATATTATGATAAGAATTTACATCTATATAACTAAATTATCATGGACAAACACTGCTACTCAATACCATCTTTTCTCTTCTTTATGGAAATAGATGCTGCATACATTAGGATGGGATACTGACTTAGACTTCTTTTCTGTTTTTTTTACAAGAAGAACGTTGAGTTTTTTAATGGCAGATAGTGCAAAAGTATTTTTTTTGTGGCGCCAAACACTTTCTATAATAAGATCTACAATCTAGTTAGTGCCAGAAACTATTTTCTTGGTTTGAGAAGAAAACAGTCTGCTGGAATGCTGGATGCCCTTTTCTTTTCCTGCCAGCTGCTTTGTTCGGACATGTAAGTTATGGCCTGAGTCCTGCAGAGCAATAAGGACATGAACAGTGGCTTCTAGTAGTTTATGTTTAAAAGGGAAAACCAGCAATAACCTCAGATGTCCTTCTCTTCCAGTCTACATTTGTATAGAGTTCCTGTTCACCAAATGATGCAGAGAAAACTATTTCAAAGATCATTCCACTGTTATAATTTGTCAATATAATCAAGATTTCAAAAGAGTTGCAGCTCTGACCATTTTATTAAGTTAATGTCACAGCTTAGAAGGAAAAAAGTTATATCATTCTCTTCAGTTATCTACAATCATAGTCCCAATGGACCATTTCATATCTGTAAATGTTACAGAATGCAAACAAGTGGAATTCAGGAATGGCATTTATAAGTCTAAATTCTGATCTTCATACTGATTTGAACATAAGTGCTTTCCAATGCAGCAAGATCCATTACTAAGAAAACGGGTTAAATTGCAGCATAAATCAAAATGTTCATCTGTCAATTGCATTGGGGCAGGAAACAGTCCTACCTGCTACTCTGTTTGGATACAGTATTACTTGAAGAAAGCTCCGTGATAGAGCAATGGATCTTAACAGATCCCTGATTCAATCCTAGATATCTCCAATAAAAGTTGTAGAAATGAAGATGAAGATGCCCTTAAATTGACCTCTTATCCTGGTAACTACACAGATATATCCATATAGTTTTTTTGGTACTGAGTGCAAAAGTGGTCATTTTCTAGGAAGTTGTTTGACTTTCCAGTGTAGTCTATTTAACAGAATATTGTAAAATATAATAGCCATTGCTAGAGTGCTGCCAACCCGCCCCCCCCCATGAATAGGTAGTTGATTTCAACTTAAAACATACTTTTGGGGTTTTAATTGATAAATAACACCATCTGTGTACATAACATTTGACAAGGAAACATAAGTTCTTTTTTTAAGAATTGGCCATGCACGCTTAAGCAAGACAGAAACAAGGATCTTAATACCACTATGAATTCATCCCATTTTGTACTTTATTGGTCCTAGGGCTTCATTAAAGTTGGGATTGTAGTGCACAGAATCCCAGTATTTCAACTCATATATTGACACATATTCTCCACGGAAGGTTTTAGTCATTTTTATGCGATTGTCAAGCCCCGACTGGCTTTCCATACCTTGGGGAGGGGGGAATAGCATGGAACAGCGGCAGGAACAGCCACGTGGTGCAGCAATGGCCTGGGCAGAGATGTGCTTGGCTGGGACGGTGTTAGATCTGGCCGCAGCGATGGTGAGGCCCGACAGCCCCCTCCATTCGAACAGCTGACCTGTGCATTTCCGACTCCCAGCTGGTCGGCGCTGGTGGAAGCGGCGAGCGGGGCAAGGTGGCTGAACACAGGATGGAGGGCAGTAGCCTATGGCCAGGAACTAACCGACGGTGCCAGATGCTGGCTACATGGGTGGCACTGCGGAGGTGTGGCCTTCTTATAAAGATGCACCGTGTTGTTGTATGCCACCTCTGCAAACGGCAGAAGATCTGCCCAATTGGTCTGCTGGTAGGTGACATAACTCCTAAGGTACCGCTCCACCATGGCATTGGTTGATTTAACTGCTCCATTGGTACTCAGGTGGAACGCCGAGCTGAGACCCTGAGAGGAACCGATCCTCTGGACAAACTCCCACCAAAACTTCGCTGAAAATTGCACCCCCACCCCCCGATCTGATATTATCTGCCTGGGCACCCCGTGGAGACCGTAGACATGGGTGAAGAATAATTTGGCCAGTTTCCATGTGGATGGTAAACTGCAACATGGGATGAAATGGGCCTGTTTGAGGAAGAGATCGACAGTGGTCCATATAACGGTATGGCCGTTGCTTTCCAGCAGCTCCACAACAAAATCCATAGCTATGTCCTCCCAAGGCTGGTTCAGGTCTGGCACCACTTGTAAGAGAACAGGGGTTTTCCCCACCCGATGCTTTGATGTGGCACAGCTTTTCATGTAGACTTCCATACCTGTCTTCATATGGGGCCACAAGAACTGGTGTTTGGCAAGGTGTAGGGTCTTGAGGAACCTGAAATGGCCATCCTGTTTAATGTCATGGCATCTGTGAAGCACCTTCTCTCGCATGGCCGATGGGACATAGAGTTTATCGCCCTTCCACACCTATCTATCCTTTTGGGTGAGCACCGTCCAATGTGCCTAGACCCATAGATCACCCTGTAACATGTTCAACAGCTCCTGCTGTAGATCGTCTGCAGCTCCCTGCACATGAGCTGCATGTTGCTGGTGAGGAGGCATTATGTCCTTGACCACTTCCTCCCAGTGGCTATTGTATTGGGGCATCTGCAACAGGGCATCTGCCATGAAGTTTTTTTCCTGCTGGGATGTATTTGATGGTAAAACAGAATCGCCTGAAATATTGCACCCACCAGACCTGCTTCAGGGACAGGCAACGTGGAGTTTGCAGGGCCTCCAGGTTCATGTAGTCCATCCAAACCTTGAACAGGTTCCTAGCACCCTGCAGGAAATGCCGCCACATCCCCAAAGCCCACCGAACCGCAAAGGCCTCCTTCCCCCAGATCGCCCATGCCTACTTGGCCTCTGTCAATTTCTTGGATGTGTATGCACAGGGTATCTTATTTTTACTGATAGCCACCCAGACATTTTTCATTTTTGGATTATTTGGATATTACCAATGATTCAAAGAAGGAAAGGAAAGAGTACAAGGGTAATAAGCTGTGAAAGGAGACAATCACAGTTATACATGGTCACTGAGTTCAATGTACACAATTCTGCATTGTTTCAATTGCTGATTAAGACAAGCGGATAAAATCTGAAAAGTTTCACAAAGGCCATGGGTTTTATTAGAATAGACAGGAAAACAATGTGTTATGTAACTAAGCAATAAGTAGATTTGCTACACCATAAATTCCTCTTTCCTACTATTTCTCTTTTGAGAAGGAAGAATAGGACTGTCATCATTACCTTTAGATTCTGTTGCTTACCTGTTAGGTGCATACATGAAGCACAAAATTTTGTGCATGCGCTTATCTATTCACAGTTGCCATGTAAAGAAAGTTTCTTCCATTAAAGTTTTACTAAGACCAAGCATGGATGTGCAAATACTAAGTTAATTAAACTCATATAGGCAAATATTTGCAGATTAAGGGAATTGCATTTGGAGGCTGCTTATTCCATACACTTTACATAATCTGTTGTCTGCCATGCCTGTCAATAGGAGGTCATTCCAAGGGACTGTGAATAATGAATTTGCTATTTAATATATGTTGAGGAACATCGCTCTAGTTATACATTACTTGGAATGACATTGCTGTTTTTATTGCTGCTCTATTAAACGAAATGTTTAAAGGTAAAGATGAAAAAGGTAAGTTTAGATTGGAATTTTAAAAAACAACAACAGGTCACAGTCTGAAATGATATCCCTAATCCTTTCATTTCTGGTGAATTCAGCTATGTATAGTATGATAGTTTAGATATTGGTGGGCTTAAGCAATTTTAAATTTGGATGGAATGGTTTGTACACATTCAGAAATGACATATATATCTTCATTTAGTTAACCAAAATGCATTTCAGGGTCTTTCTCATTCTACTGGTGAGTGTGAGGGTGCTGGATGTGTGTCCCTTTGAGGACACCATAAAGGGTAAGGCTTAATGAGATTTTAATAAATACAGGCCTTCAAGCTATTTTAAATGGACAAAGATATCATTTAACATATCCACTTGACGGTCTGTTTCTGTTGTTCCCTTCTGGGATCAGGTTTCAAAGTATCTATAGCAGGACTACTAGACTCTGTAACAACCATTTTGTAAACTTGCAGGATTGTTTTTTCCCCCCATGTATATGTATACATCTGAGCTAGACTGTGATGCTTCTCTGTGTCATATATGTATGTGTGTGTGTATATATGCATAATGGTTATCTTTTCAGATCTGAATGCAACGAAATTTGATTTTAATGTATGCTTATTAGTGTACATTTAAAGTGACAAAGTTTTTATTCTATTCTATTTGTTATTACATTATTCTGCATAATTAAGAAGAGAATGGAGAACTAAATTAGGTGGCTTTTCCCCACAATTCCCAAGCTTTTTGCCTCACATGCAACATTGTACAATTCCCCTCTACAATGCTGTAAGGCAATGGGGCATTCTGAATAGACAAAAGGGAAGATTCTGTAAGGAACAACAAAGGAATACTGTCCTTCTCTGTAGTAGGCACCCATCAAGGACTGAAAAATGTAAAGGTCATTGTTTAAGAAAGACCCTTCCTATTTCTGACATTTAGAGGTAGAGGAGTTAAAATGAACATTGTTCACCTGCCCAAATCCCATGCAGTATCAATTCAGTGTTTTCAAAACAGATAAGATGGTGGTCAGACTCTAATACTTTTCTACCTGTGTGAACTTATAAAAAAAAAAGAAGAAATACAGCATAGCTACTGCAACTGTCATCCCCCATTGCTGGGAAAAAGCCAGTTTCAACTGATTCAAGTGACTTTTATACAGAAGAAAACCCTGTGTTCCTCTACTAGCCAATCCATACAGCTCATTTATATTAACAAATATATGGAATTGAGAATTGAAGCCTTTTGTTTTCATTAGACCATTCACAGGTTATATATAAACAGCCACTGTGGCTGGCATTTGTGACCCAGTGCAGAAAGAAAAAGGAAAAAAAAAACTGTGTTATATGTTTAGGGAAAATAATAAGCATTCATTTGCTTCCACTGACTCAGGTAATAACTGGTTATGTGCAGTGCTGACTGAAAACATATTCCAGTGACTCATATGAGGGATATAATAAGAATTAAAAAGATACTTTAAAGACTTTAGTTTTTGATTCAAGATGTTGATTAAAAAACCCCTCTTCTTACACTTTTTTTTTCTTTCATGCTCATTGATGAAGTAAGAATCAGTAAAAGATTGGACTTATTTTAAAATTTTTACTTTTTTATAGTTTTAACTCAGTTGTTTTCAGGGGGAAATGGGAAGAGGAACTATATATCCTATTACTACTGGAATAACAGCAAGATACAAATATATGATTGAAACTCTGTGAACACGTTTAAGATCCTGTGTCATTGCTATAAAAACCCTATGCTCCTCATTCACTTCAACTAAAAATAGAAATCAACATTTTCATTCTGAACTGTATGTAATTTTAAAATTCCTTTCTTTGCCAGATTTCAAACTAACGTGAAATTTAAATCAGACATGAAATTGTATTTTTCCTCATATATTCCAAACAAACTAGCCAAATGATGTGGGAAAATATAGATGCATGTGCAACTTTTTAATGATAGAACGTTTTTAGATGAAATGATTAGGTAGCTGCTTTAAAAACATGCAGGGTGCAGTCCACATTTCTTCTGAGTCAAACTATGCTTGTGGTATATTTTATTGGAAGGTGATGCAAGGTTTTTTCCCCCATCCATTTCCTACTTCCTTTCCAGTTCCCAGCTCCACCTCCCACGAAATTTTGGGGATGTCATCAAGCGCCCTGGAGCAATTTTGCTTGTGAAATTCTAAAATATAGAGAAAGAAGGAATGCTTCATTTCCATAATAACCAAATAATTATGTTTAAGCAGGAGAGAAACAATACTCACTCTAGAGTGTTCCTGATTTCAAATTTTTAAAATGAATGATAGGCATCAAGGGTTATAGAACTACTGAACTCCAGCCTCATGATTTTGGCCTTTTAGGCCATCAAGGAAGAAATAGTACACATACTGCCTCTTTAAGAAGGTATCCCTGAACTGAAAAGTTCTAGAAAACTTTTGTCCAGCTCACCAAACTCCATTTTGGGGGATTGTTGTTGAGAAGGTTGTACGGCTACAGCTTCAGAGGGGGCTGGAGAAAATAGATGGCCTTGGTGCTATATACTATATCAGGGGTGTCAAGCTCAAGGTCCATGGGTTGCTTAAATCTGGCCCATGGGGCTGCCCTAGAAATAGCAAAGGACTGGCCTGCAGTGCCTCTGGCAGCCAAAACAGGGTGTGGGGGGTGCACACGGCCTCCTGTGGCCCATTTTTTGCCTAGACGGCCTCCTGCAGCACTCTGTCAGCCAAAACAGGTGTGTGGGGGGGGCTGTAGGATGCCGACAAAGTACTGCAGGAGGCATCCGTCCTGTCTCCCCCCCTCCTGGCCCATGGAGGAGAACTACAGTGCTGATCCAGCCCTCATAGAAATCCGGTTTGATACCCCTTTATCATATAAATGCTACAATATATTATACATATATGCTGTATTATACATATATACATATACACACCTTTAAAAAGTAAGATTAAAAACTAATATAAATGAAGATATAGTAAAAAGAAAGAAAAAATGAAATCAGGAAAAAAGCTAAGAGTAAAAAAGAGTAATAGAAAAATAGAAAAGAAAGAAAAAAGATACAAAGTAGTAGGCTCTAATCTTCATAGCAGTTAAAAGTATATTCATTTATTTATCAAATTTATATAGCCACCCATCTTACAGAACGAATGACTCTATAAATATATTTTAACCTCTCTATCTAAAGTTATATCATAATTCTCTTCTTTCTATAATTTCCTTTTTCAGTCCTCATTAAAATAGTACAAATTATATTATAACTTGAAAATATCCAGCCGTATAAAAAACAATTGTAACTGTTTTGGTTCTGGGAAAACAATTTCTTTTAACAATTACATCATCTTCTGAAGTGGGTCTAAAATGGAATTTGTGGAATGAATTTAGAATTAGTGGTAGATATAACTGGTGTCAAATGATACCTAATTTTCAGGGACAGGAAGAATGTCTGTTTTCTTTCAACTCCATCCCTTGACTGAAAACACTTTTGGCAGTTTCTTTTCTTTTCCATTTTTGAGGGAAGAAAATAGAACAGGCCTTTTTTGCAATCAGAAAGGATTTTATAGCATTGGAATGATAGAAGCAGTGACTCAGGGAACCACTGTGTCACCATGCAGATGAATAAAGGCTGCTATTTATATGCAAGGCCTTTCTTAATTTTTCCTAAACCTCTACATGGAGGGAAACCCATACAAAGCAGCCCTCAATAAATTGAAATTATCACATGGAACAATATTATATTTTTCACCCAAGACAGTGAAAATAATCAGTTAAAATATAATCATTGTTATATAATATATATAATATTTTGGATTGACTAATTTCACTGATTTTGCTAGACAAGAATTAGGGTTAGGATTGGGTTAGGATTAGAGAGAGAAAAACGGACAGAGCATAACATTTGAATTTTTTTTCTAAGCCTTTACCAGTCTTTACCAGCAAAGGGTATTAACATATTGGATTTATTTATACAAACACATGTTTGTGTTTTCCTCTCAAGTTTGTGTATATGGGTACATGGTTAAGTACATGTATTCTGCTCTGAGTTATTTGATCAGGAGACAATGGGGCTTAAAATTTAGTAGTTGACAACATTCCAATCCTTTGTCCAACTGTCTATCCCATAGGAATACATTGGGAATTTCTTCTTCAGGAAAGTTTTTTTCCATAAACACCTACCTGATGTAGCCCATCTTCGAACTCAGTCTTTCTTTCACTAGCTTCTTGCTCCCTCATACCAGATCTGGCTCGTAGATTCTCTTGCATATTGTTAGATTGAAGCCTTTAGATAATTAATGCATAAATAATTTTCTGAAAAAATATTTATAAAGGTCCAAAAATATCACCAGCTTATTGATTTCATACTGACATGGAAAGACTAGGCCCATAGCCTAGCTCTACATTTTTATAGGGATGTCAAACATCAAAACGAATTGTATAGGCAAGGCTGGCTAAAGGTCAGGTTGAGTCAGAGACAGCAGCAGGTGTTCAGGGGGGAAAAAGCAAATATCTGTGTGACTAAATAAAACTTGATGTTAGATCAACAAATTATGTGGGGGTTAGGGTCCAATCCAAAAGTAAAAGAAGTAGTTAAATGTGGAAAGTGAAAAAGCAGTAAAAAGGGACTGGGATGCAACTGAAGATACAGTGCTATAAAGGTATATATATGTGTTCTGTATTCTCACCTGTGATAACATCTGCACAGATCACTTTCAAAGATCAAAGCAAAACACTTTCACTTATCACAAGGGAACAGTTTTACTATTGTGACCTTGACTTGTCATAAAACGTTTTGGAGGTATAAGAAAATCCTTCCGGTTTTGGAAAGGTTTGTTCATTGCTTTCTGCGATAAAGAAGCTGCTTATATTTTACATCTGTTTCAATCTAACAATATGTAAGAGCACCTATGTCAGGGTAATGCTAATTTAACAGCTGACCAGCTGCTATAAGGTTGTAATGCTGTAATATCCTGCTTTGTGGTTTTGTGGTAAAAGGGGAAGGTAAAGTATATGTGCATGAGATAGGAGAAACATTTGATAATGTCCTATATGTACCTGAATTGGATCATAATCTGTTGAGTATTTCCAGGTTAGATAGCCAAGGGTATGAAATAGTGTTTCCAGGAGGACAGTACTCTATCAGGGAAGGTGGAAGAATTCATGCACGAGGGGTTAAGAAGGATGGTCTGTACATTCTAGGAAAACAGGAGCATAGTTGTGCACGAACATTTAGAAACACTCTTACATATGACAATTGTGTACATTTATGGCACGGGATTGGGCCATGAGTGTTGCATGCAGAAGGTGCCAGACCTAGCTGAGGGGCCAAAGCAAAAGCAAAACCAGTGCAAGATGTACCTAGATTGCGCTGTTTGTAAGGAGGAAAATTCAGGGTGTATCCTGTGAGTAGGAAAAACTCAAGGTAAACAGATTTATGCCTAGGAGACCTGAAAAGTGTAATAAAGGTATACCTCCTGAGCAATTCACTGCA
The DNA here is from genome assembly GCA_032468155.1 of Oxyrhabdium leporinum. NCBI lineage: Eukaryota > Metazoa > Chordata > Lepidosauria > Squamata > Cyclocoridae > Oxyrhabdium > Oxyrhabdium leporinum. Next base: position 155,102 of record JANHFL010008007.1, read on the forward strand.
AGTGGGGTTAGAGTAGGTAGTATTTGTAATGAACCCCATAAGTACCAAGAGAGATAGACATGGTCATTGCCTAAGAAATAACAAGATAAATGGAGTAAGCTGAAGTTAGAATGTCAGGCAGACAGAGAAACCAGAATGAGCTGAATAGAGAAAGTGAAGGTATTCAACCCAGAGATGGTAAGCAGGATGTAATAGAAATTAATGAGACAGTATGTACCGTCATTGGAAAATGAAATTAGGAGCAGTTCCAGAAGCAGTAGTAGCAATGATACTAGTCATGTTTGTAGCAATGAGAGTAGAAACCAAAGCAGGATGCTTGGACAAAATAGAGATAGAAAGCATCATGAATATGTTAAAGCATTCAGCTGTTCAGCTTTAAATGGGAAGAGTGTCAGGGTAATGATAACTTAATAGCTGACCAGCTGCTGTAAGGGTGTAATGCTGTAATACTGTATTGTTGCAATGTTGATGCAATGGTAGCAATGAGTCAGCAGGATTATTGGACTGCTACCACTTTAAGAGGCTGTAATATAAGAGAGACCTTGTAAGGACAAATCTGTGTGTGTGTTTGTGTGCGTGTATGTGCGTGCTTCCATGGTGTAGTTGTTTACTGATTGCTTCTGTATTCAAGGCCTGTATAAAAATACTTATATGTATATATGTATATGTTTTTAGGGATAAAACCACTTTATGTAAATACAAACTTGTGTGCTGTATTTGCTCCTGGGTTGTCTCACCTAGTTATACTGTGTGCACTCTGGCAAAAGCATAAGAAATCACAAATGGAAAAGGAGAAAAAGCACTGAAAACAATAAAAAAACAAGATTTAAAAAGAAGCAAAAACTTTTTTAAGAACCTAAATACAAAAATAATTGTAACAGGGATTTGAAAATGAGTCACAATGATATTCACTACAAAAACTCTGCAGTCTCCAGCCAAGATATCCCATCTCTTTCTGAAAAATATGAGAAAAATATTTTAAAACTTCTACTTCTTTACTTGTCCCAGAAAAAAGAAGCTTTTCTGCAGCCTCTTAGATCATAAATAGAAATGGGAGCCTAGATTATGTTTTAATTTCTGAGTGATATACCACCTGCAGGTAAACACAAAGAGCTCTTGTATAGATTACTATAAACTTATCTTCCTTATGCTTGTAAGTAATGCTTAAAATCATAAAAGTATCCCTATTAATTATATATGCTGTAAGGTTTCATTGTTTACTCTCAGCACTGTTCTGATGTCTCCTACCACATTGCTAATCAGATTTTCAAATTGGATAACTCTTCTTTAATGTGATTCATGAAGATCTGTGAGGCTTTTATTCCACTATTTTCTGTTTTAGACAATCAAGATCTTTGCTTCATCTCCAAAAAGTTTGCTTTTGCCTCGTTGTTCTTCCAAGAGTCATGGAAGGAATAATAATAATAATTGAGACAACCCATGTATTTTTTGACCAAGCATGTTTTTGAAGTCCTTTTCAAGTCTGTCTCAGATAAAGGTTTCTCCAGCCACCCTGTAATCCTAGGAAAGGGTATGGCTGCTTTAAAGAATGGCAGACAATTGCCCAGTTCATTCTCCTGCATACTCAAAAGATCTTTTTGTAAATGAATCTGAAACATCCACCAGTTCTAATATTCTTAGTATATATTAAAAGTACTCAAACAATGATTCTTCTTCTTTCGATGATATCTGAACCATTTCTTCTTTCTTTGTTTATTTAAAGCTTTAACTCATTATATCAATGTTTCTCAACCCTGGCAACTTTAACATATGCGGACTGAAAGTCCCAGAATTCCCCACCCAACAATTTTGGGAGCTGAAGTTCACATTTCTCAAGGTTGCGAAGGCTGAGAAACATTGCGTTGTATCCCTATAGCTGTTTATGCCATTTATATCTATGGCATGATAGTGTCTCTATCATTTTAATGATGATGCTTCTAAAATGTTGTTTTTATTCATATTTGTACTTGGAACTATTTAGAAAGCCCCTATGTATGAATCCATGC
>JANHFL010008007.1:163492-183861 GCA_032468155.1 Oxyrhabdium leporinum
AATAATAATAATAATAATGATGATGATGATGATGATGATGATGATGATGATGATGATGATGATGATGATGATGATGACGACGACAAAAAAATAGAAAATGATGCTGAAATTCTCTGGGATTATAGAATTCAACAAACAAATTCCTGCCACTTAACACATCAGGCTAAATATCAATAAGAAAGACATAGAAGTCTGAATAGTGGATTTGACAGTACTTGGAGACAGCAGAAGAGAAGAGAAAGAACCAGAGAAAAATAACAAAATATAAGGATCTGCAAATAGAAATAGAATGACTGTGGCAAAGGAAAGCAAAAATAGTACCAATAATAATAGGCAGTTTGGACGCAATCCCCCCAAATCACCATCAGCATACATCCTGAAAGATAACTTTAACACCATCAATCAGCAACATCTGCCTATCCCAGGTTCTTGGGAAAGACTCGATAGATGGATAGAAGTGCCAAATCCAATCTAAATATTTGGCTGTCTGTGCAACCAACTATAATGATAATGATGGTAGATTGGAAAGGAATAATTAATTAATAAGAATAATAAAGAATTGGAATTAAAAATTGGAGACGAGTATCAAAATCTGGAAATCAAGATTAAAAGATTAAGGCATCAACTGATTGTGGTGTGTCAGTGGTTATCAGCACACTGCTGCCATATCAGAAAATATTGGACAGCCCTTAGATGCATTGACAACATTTTCATCTGTCAATTACAAAAGTCCATCTTGCTTGAATCCCTACATATATTACGTCAACACATTACAACAACCTAGGTTCTTGGGAAAATCAATACTAGATAAAGAACTGGTAGATGTGATTTCACATTTTTGTGTATATATAATAATAATTCAACATCGTCAAACAACAAAATCTACTTATCCAACATACTTAGGAAAGACTCAAAGATGGATAAAAATGCCAAATCCAGTCTAAACATCTGACTGGCCAATCATCTGTGACCAATCATCATCATCAGCATCATAAGTTTCAACATCAATAGTGAATGGGGGAATCTGCAGCTACAATTTTCAGAGCTTCTTTCTATAAAGCTGTAGCAACTTATCTAATTTGCATCATGTTGTCATACAAGATGCTGCATAGTTACGGAAATCTTCATACAAAACAATCCAAATACTGCATTCTGCTATTAGAGGCATGTTTTAATTACACTCAGCAGAAGGGTTTCTCTGACAATATGCATAGGATTGCAGCTCTCTCTATATATATATTACAATAGCTTATTTGAAAAATCTTACAGATAGGGTTAGGGTTAGGGTTAGGGTTAAAGATAAAGATAAAGATAAAGCCAAACTAATTAGAAAGCTGAATCAGTGGGGGGAATGGGACTTTTGAAATATAACCAAAAGGCTTTGATTTAATTTGGAGGTAACCACCTTGATTGACCATTCAATCTGAACCAACAATCCAATTCATAAAGTTAATTCAATTGGATCACCTTGGAAGAAGATCTATAAACCAAATTTTTGCCCAATTAGGTAGTAAGGACGTTTAAATAACTACAAACCTTATTTTTTTTGTATAGTTTCTTGCCTTTGCTTCTGACAAGTCAAGTCTTATTACACAATTTTAACTCCCAGATGACATGGAGATTTCAAACAGGTTGTGAAAGTTATAACAATATAATTACAATAATATATTGTTTTTACTATCCAAAATAAGCGTCATGGTGAAAATCATTGTGTAAGGAAACAAAGAGGACAAGCCCAGTTAGGCAACAGGATGAAGTGACCTATTTTAGAAGGATGACGTTGAGAGGAATGGTAGCTAAGTCAGGCACTGAAACAACATAAAAATACTTTAAATGCCATGGCTATAATGGGATAGAAAGAAGTTTAACTCTTAGTTCAAACAGAAATTTTTTTTTTCTGTTGACAGCTAGTTAACACACCTAATTGATTGATTTTAATTAATTTTATGTATTTGTGTATTTATATTGTATTAAATAGCTCTTACTCAGAACTGGTATTAATTAATTAGTAGCTAATAGTTTAAATACAGAAAATAAGTTTTGCCAAACAATACTTCAGATCTGTACCTCACCAGATTCCTGTTCTCTATGCCAAAGTTGTTCTTTTTAAAAAAAAAACAGTGCATCCAACAAATTCTCTCATCAGCCCTGAGGGAGAAATAAAGTGATTAACTCTTCCCCATGGAAACAAGATATGCCTGGCATTGTATCTTGAAGGTCACGATTGGATTGTCTTTTCAAAGTAGCTAGATAGCCATCCCATGAATGAAATGGAAGGTGTCACGCATGGTTTTGGTACAATTCAATACATCAATTTTACATTTGAGTGTAAAAAATCAGAACACCTCACAGACCAATGCATTATTTGCATACTGTAAAAATGGAGTGTAAATTGGCAGGTATGTATATAAGAACATAGAATGGCATAGAATGGCAGAAACTTTTCTTCTAATTGGTATTAAAGCATTTTCTAAGGAATAAGATTTATTTCCCCATTTATGAAGATGCTAAAAACATGTTTGCTTTGTCAAGCTTTGAACTGTTGATGGCTTTGATGACTGTTTGATTTGGGTTTTGCTTGTGACTTTGTTTTATGTTCTAAAATGTTTACTGAAAGCTACTTTGAAAGTTGAATAAAGACACAAGTGAGATAGAAAATTAATAATAAACCAAATAAAGTTATATTTTTCTGCACAAGGCATTGTATAGAAAGGTAGTGCTAAGTTATTTTTTGGCAGCTAAAGCTCTTTGACCTTTGCTGATTTGCAGACTCTGTTTTGTAAGTCTTCAAATATTTCCTTGCATTTAATTGTAACATTTTTTTAAAAAAATGAATGAAATATCATCTTTACCAACAATATTAGTCATTTGCTGAGTCAATCAGTTGGTCTGACAACTGCAGCTAATTTGTTCAAAGTAAACGCAATGTTGAGTCACATGTGTAGGTAGCAAAATTTGGTTTTTCTCAATTGCTGTGGCTGACACTATCCTATAAAACTACATTTTGGATCTAGGGCACCACACAGAGTTACTCCCTTCATGGTCCTGGAATTCCCAAGCAGGAGTGGACTGCTGCATGGACGCAGAGGTTTGGGTGAAGCTCTTGTTCTGAGGTCTGGCTGGTCCCGCCCACCCGTCCTTGCTGTAAGCTACTGCTAAATAACTCAGCTTTCTGCCGCCCACACTGCTCAGGTGTGCTCCATGCTGCCCCTGATGTACTCACCAGAGCTGTTGTCATCATCAGCTGCCTCCCTGTAGCTTCACACGAGCCCCAAAGCGGCGCGTGCGACCTTAGCGAGCGTGCACACGAAGGCGCACACGTGACCAGCAAACCAGGGCAAGAGCAGCCCGCCTCTGATGCCAAGGTTTCTCTAAAGACATTTATAGATAACTCCCCGACATTATACAAATGCAGTAGAAGACAGAAGGGAGAAGGCATTAGCTTCAGAGGCTATTAACTACTCAGCACTGAAATCACTAAACTAAAGTGACACTAAGCCTTACATATAAGCAATAAGTGATACTAGAGATAGCTTCAAGTGATTACTTGTTTGATCATCTTAAACCAGGAAATGTCACACCATGCAGCTGCTTTGTTCTTTTCTATTTATTTATTGCTTGTTTGCTGATAGTATAAGTCATGCCCTCGATTTACTATTTTACATACTCATTTTATTCTGTACTTAATACCGCATGCTGCTACATGGAAGCCAGTTCTGGATTCCAGAGCTGAAATCTAACAAAATACCTTCTAGTTCCCCTCATGTGTATTTCCATCAATTTGCTGTCACAAAGAGAGCATTTCCCAAGATCCACTTCAGATCAAGTAAAACCCCTGGATCTTCTGGTTATCTACATAGAATGTATCTTACTTTCTTGCTTTCAGAATTAAAGATTGTGAACAATCCTACTTGTATTAAACAACCTCAGTGCAGATATACAATCAGTTTTACACAAATATACCAATAACTTTATAAGTAACTACTTAAGTCAGTGGGAATGACTCCATACCTCCCCCAATCCTGAGGAACCTGCTTGTGGAAGAAGTGTCTTCTCTCTCTCAATCACTCAAGAGCCATGTAGGATCTTTGAACCCCAACACAAGTTAAACTCTTACAGCTATTCATACAGTTCAGCAACCTGAATTGTTTTGCAAAAGTCTCATGGAACAGTTTCTTCTCCTCTTCCCTTATCTTGGCTTTTCTGAATTCCTCTGGCACCTCCACCTCACTGGCCTCAATCTAATTCCAGGTGGCTATTCATCAGTTATTCCTCTCAAGAACAGATCCCCAAGCTATCTTCTTCTGGCCACTCCACAGCCTCTTGACTACAACTGTTTCTGCAGCTTTCACCTTGGGCAGATTCCTTCACAAGTAGGACTTGCCTGCCATGCTGCTTCCCCTGAAATCAAGCTGCAAGCAGGCCAGCAGAGAAAAAGCTTTATGTGATCCCCACTCTGTTGTTAGTAGCCTTTTTTACCCCTTTGTAAATCTTTAGCTCCTTTTAGTTTCTTCACATTGCTTCACTAATTGAACTTTGTTTCCAGACTTGGTCTGTGTCTCGATTAAACCTTGTTTTTGTGAAGCAGAGTCCTTGGATTTGCATGCATGCATGCTCATTGTAGTCCTGTAATTCCAATATCTTGTCCAAACTCTACATTTCATTTCATTTTTTTCTCTCAACTTCATGGAAGAGCTCCCTTCCCACCAAAAGACTCCAGTTCAGATTTTCTTGCAGGTTCCACTTTATCCTTTGCTCTTGCTCAGCTAAGTATAAACCTTGAGCACCCAAACGCCTAGCACCCAAATCTTTTCATTGCCTTCTCTTGAACTTTGCACCAGTATCCTCATTTCTCTAACTTTCACCGCAAACCCTGGATTATGCTTGGGTGTGTGGACAGGTGTATTTTATCTTAATGTTATAATAATTTAACCCGATGATACCGAACAGTTTTACTATAAATAAGCAAGCAAACAGTAAATAAGAGCAAATGGGAGCCTTCTTCATCTTTCTTGGGTGGATCTGGGCACAGCTAAAAAGGCCCTGCCACAAGCCCCATGAAATTAGGGTATGTTGAAAAGAAAGTAAAAATAATAATAATAACAATAATTTTGTTATACTTATATACCGCCTGAATGCCTCTAAATGGCTCACAACAGTCAAAAGCTCTAAGGCTGCATGTTCACACTTTCTAATTTTAAGGCTTTACTGTGTGATTTTGCCTCCTGTGATTCTTGAATCTATATTAACAGAGAAGAAATAGAAGATGTGTCTAATTTTCCAAAGTGGGAACAGACAAACTGGTTCATTTTTAGTAACACCCTATGTTTTCTCATACAGGTACCCTGTTTTATAGTCCTGTAATCCTACATATATTTTCTGATATTAACATTCTAGTCATACACATGTAAGCTACTAACATATTGCAAGTTGTTGATTTCTTCAGAATTCTGAACAGAAAATTGCTAAAAAACTTTACCCAAACCAAAAAATGACATGACAATAGACAATGCTGCCCAAACTTTGCATTTTCAAGTTGAGACACTTATTTCTTGAGAACAACAAACATCTGTGCCCGAAAGAGGAAGTTTTTAGTGATGATTAAGAGAACAGGAAGCATTCTGACATATTTAAAAGATTCTTGAATGGTTATCAAATTTCATATGAGATTTTTGTAGTCTTTTTTTCAGTGGAAAACAGTTGCATACAGTTCTGTAACATTTTCATTTTTAAGAAGGCTGGAAACAAATCAGATACACTAATTGTAAGAGCCCCCTTAAAAACATTTTATTGGATTTTGAGATCTAGGCTCTGGAAGCAATACAGAATCCAAAGCCCCCAGGGGTACTTATAAGGTCAATGAAGAGTTGGTTAGTTAGGAGAGATTTAGCTCTGCCTGGAAGTCATCAGTGATTTTTTCTTCTTCTGTTACTAAACAAATATTAAGCAAGTTTGAACAGGCTTTTATTACAGATAGTAAGTCCATCTTTTTGTTAAAAAAAAATCTAGGATCTTTACCCAGGAGAAATGAAATTAAGTAGACCTGCACAGTATTTTATTCATTTTTTTCTGGATTGGAACAAAAATTATCTTTACCGGTAACAGAAAGGCAGATAGCTAAAGCTTCTATGAATGTGTACAGCTAAGACCAAATGTCTGCTTTATTCCAATTCTATTACAGAAATGTTAGCTTTCTTGCATTCAAGCATAATGCTCTAATGACATGTATGTATGTATTTATGTATGTATGTATGTATGTATGTATGTATAGACTTAGAATAACTTTATTGTTACTTTGGGCGTACACTAATTGGCATACATTAAAATGAAATTTCATTGCATACAGCTCTCAGAGGGACTCCACCTCTAATATACACTACATAAACATGACAAAATAAATAAATAAATAAATAAATAAATAAATAAATAAAAAACTATGCATGTACCCACATATATTATATGACTCAGAGAAACAACATGGCCTAGTTTGGATGTATACATGTACATGGCAAGGAAACAAATGTATGTACGTATATATGTATTCTAGACAACACATGCCCTATTGGGTCATTGTTTCAGAGATATTTCCTTACCTAAACAGAAAATAGAATGACTGATGTACAGACCTAACAGATAGCCTAATGATATGCTTCAGTCCGGTTAGTTTTAAGGCGCTCGTGCAAGTTTACTAAAGACCTTCCATAGAGTATGAAATTAAAAATATAGCCATACATTCCTTCCTGACTTCGTTACATCTCTAGATTTCATTGTCCGATTTCTACTTGAAAGCAAAGGATTGCAATGAGATATATCTGAAACAACTTAAAAGCAATGTGGCTATATCTAAATTATATTTTTAGTGTAATCGTGTAATGTAATTGGGACTCATCCTGAAAAATACAAGAATTTTTCAATATTTTTACTTCATTTTTTTTAATCTTCGTATTATGTTAGTGTGAATACAAACAAATTAAGCATGAATTTTCCTTTTTTTCTATGTGACATTCCCATTAATGCTCCCTGCAACTGAGAAATCATTAGAGATTCCTTCCCACATTTGCTGCAGACGCTGATCCAACCTGTAAAACCAAATGGTTCAAGCACTGGAAGCAGAGTAGGCAGTTTTGCCAGGACTGGATCACAACTCATCAGATTCCACCTAAGTAATTGTTGCATTATTTCTTCTCTCATAACTATGTCATTTTGCCTCACCCAGAGGAGCCAAATGCTTGCACTAATTGAGTTTACATGTATTTTTCCCTTTCCTTTCCAAGGAATCCTTTTAAAAATCAGGTGTGGTTTTAAAATGTAAGATCTGGTAGCTGTGTGTCTCCAACAGCTCTCTGGGTAGCTGAACAGATGGTCTCTGGGTAGGTGAATGAACAGATGGTTATTCAAGAGAAGGTGTTTTGTTTTGTTTTGTTTTGTTTTGTTTTGTTTTGCTTTGCTTTGCTTTGCTTTGCTTTGCTTTGTTTTGCTTTGCTTTGCTTTGCTTTGCTTTGCTTTGCTTTGCTTTGCTTTGCTTTGCTTTGCTTTGGTATGGTATGGTATGGTACGGTATCTTGTTTGTTTTGGTTACTTGGCTCATCTGGAAGAGCCAGTGATATAGAAACCAAAATCTGTCACTTCTGACTGAATTCAAATGGTTTTTTTTCCCCATTTCTCTTTTTAAAGAAACAATTTCAAGCAGGCAAAAAGGACTGGAATGGGCCTTGCCTCCAAACTAAGAGTCGCAGTGGCCATTCCTTACTTTTGACATTAGCCATGGTGGTGCAATGGTTAGGATGCAGTATTGCATGTAACTCTGCCAATTGCCAGGAGTTTGAGCCTGACCAACTCAAGGTTGACTCAGCCTTCCATCCTTCTGAGGTCAGTAAAATGATTGTTGCGAGCAATATGCTGACTTTGTAAACCACTCAGAGAGTGCTATAAAGCACTGTGAAGCGGTATACAAGTCTAAGTGCTATTGCTATTAGTTGAACAGCAGCATACCAACTTTTGATCGGAGGAAGGTCTAAACCAAACAAATAGCCATCTCTAAGGCAAATTTTGTGGTGTTGTAAAAACTAAAGGTAATTGAGCTTCATGTCCTGGAATAAAGGCAGAATATTAATAAGGAATTACAAAATAAAAACTGAAACTCAAATCGTTAACCTGGGGAAAGACTTAGTATTTTTGGTGTAAACAAAACAGTGCCTGGCTTTAATAAATGAACAGATATCACTTACTTCAATTTTTAAAAATGGAAAAGCTAGGAGAAATAAAATTTACAAATGATAATATACAGATTAATCAAGATCAGTCACCTAAGTGTTTGAAGACAGGGTCACTTTTAAGAATAGATTATTAACAACCATATAAGAATAGATAATTAATAACCATGGTGGATATTAATAACTACTTAAAATCCTAAACCAATGAGACAAAATAATATCAGCAGTCCAAACCTGCAGATGATTTAGATATGTCCACATTGCTTTTAAGTTGTTTTTATAGTTTGAACCTCCCAGACAAGAAGTATTTGGTCCAAGGTTGTTTACTTACAGTTCTCCAGTACGGAATGCAAAAATGCTATGCTGCTTCCAGAAATGTGTCTTACTTGTTTTTGTACCATGGATTTCTTCCCAAATTATCTGAGGACGTTTTCACATAAGGCTGCCACAGCATCTTCTTTGGCCAATCAAATCAAGAAAAATTATCTAGAATGTATAAAGATACTTCAAATTTATGCTGGAAATATGGACAACAAGAAGGGTAATTTTATCATGCCTGGTGGATGTGTAAAACAAGGCTTCAATCAGAATCAATCAATCATTCAGAATAGAGCTTGGAATCTTCTAGTCTGATCCCTTGTTCAAGCAGGAGACCCTATACCATTTCAGACAAGTGGCTGTCCAGACTTTTCTTAAAAACCTCCAGTGATGAAGCACCTACAAGCTTCAGGGAGACCTCACAAAGGGCCTTAACCAGGTGGCCCTTTTCATCAGTGGTAAGAAGATAGCAAAGGTCAGCTAGGGTTGGCATGGATATGGCAGAGAGAATGGTGGCCAAAGGGATAGAAATGCGATGGGACAATTTGAGGGACACAGAAGTCAAAAGTTTGAGGGCATGCTGTAACTATCATTCATTCATTGCCATTGTAATTTTGGATGGTCACTGAATGAATGGTTGTTAAACGAGGACTGGCTGAATTCTTTCACAACAATCGGTGAGAAATTTATATGCTGGAAGAATGCTTTCTTGATGGATGGGTGGTTTTTTTTAATACCAACAAATTTGCATCACATACAGTAAAATGTGCTGAAAGCTGGAGCTGAGGGGAAACATTTTTTATTTTTCCATAAACTATTTATTCCATAAATAATCTAAAAATGAAAACAGTTGTTATAAAAAACTGTAATTGTAAAAAAAAGAATTTCAGTGGTTTAAATCAAAATTAACCAATGAGATGCTTCTAATAGCTTTAAGTGTACATTCTATTCCAATGAATAAATAATTTGTTAATAAAGTTAATATGTTGTGGTTATATCTGGTTATGTTTAACTAAAAAAGGTTTAGGCAATTAGTATCACACATGATTTTGATCTTGTCTTGTAAGTGAAAATCATGTGACTTGAACGTCATGCAGTTATTTAGCCACAATAACAGCTTTTTAGAAACTCGACTCAGATATGTTGTTCTTTAGGTCATTTCCCCCTCTTCCTTGTAACTTGTCCTTTTCTTCTTGCCTTCTGTTTATTCCATCCATTAAATTATAGTATAAGAATGGTCTAGTTAAATCCACATCATACTCTAAGAGTATATTATAAATACTTTATGTTGCAAGAATTTCATATGACTTCATAAAGAACAGCTCTTCTATCATGAGAGAGAGAAAAAGTCACATATTATGGGCATCCTGTTTATATAGCTTTTCTTTCTTGTTACTAATTTCCTGTTTATTTGGTTTTGCTTGATTTACTTCTGGATAAGAGAAAGTTCAGCTATTCTCCATCCAGTAATTACACTGCAATTTGTTAAACTTAAAAGTGGCTTGCAAATGCTGCCAAAGCTTATCTTTGTCTCTGAGCATCCTTCTGTTCTTCTCAATTTAGATGCATTTCTCCTGCCTCTGTTTTCTATTTTGCCTTTCTGTTTCTTTTCATTTGATGTCCTCTTAAAACATCAGGTAATAGTGGCATTAAAATCTAAATCTTGGTATACACAATAAATATATAATGAAGTAAATCAAATGTAATGTTGGGATGAGATGCTACTACTCCCTCAGATGAATAAACTTATCTATTTATAAAATACATCAAGACATTCAACCAATGACTTCCAAATTTGCAACAACATTTTAACTACTTTGCAAAATAATATCTTAATATATCCAAATGCTTAGAAGGATTTCTTAGAATCCACTTAATGTTTTCTTATTAATTAAACATTAACTAATTTCTAATAATGCTGACTGATTTCAGAATGTATATTTATCCAGTTAAATTTTTTTTCGGTGAGACCGGTCTATCAGGGCAACCTGGTCTACCCTACTATGGGACGGAGCATACTGCTTCCGCTTTCGCCTTTCAGCCCCAATCCAGGAGCCTTCGCAGGCAGTCACTTTCGTGACAAACTATTTTTGTGTTAAATTTTATATTTTACCAACAAAGAAATAAAGGAAGACTAGTATAGAGCTATTTCAAGCTATTCAGCTCTCGTCAGCTAGCCAAACCAATTAAATGTTAACACACAAAAAAAAGGATGACTCCACCTTAGTCATTTATTAGCTACCTATAGCTTTATCTTCCCATTTGTCAAAGCTTCCAGTTTCCTGGATCAGTGTAATGCCCTTCAATTTGTTCACATTTTTCTGGCAGTATAGATTTCCTTAGGCGCAAACAGTTTTCTGAAACTGCATTTTGAAATAGTTTGTCAACGAAATATGTTCTTCTCATTTTTATGACTCTTCAGGACTTGTCTTATCCTTTGGAGGTACTTGGATATTTCTGTCTTCCTTGCCAGCTCATTGTGGTCCCCATGTGATTATTCTATAAACACTGGGCTACATATATAAGACAGTTTTTTATGTCAAGTATCCCATTTTCTGCAGTCTAGGCTAATTAAGGAATTTAATAGTTACAAGCTTGATGAAGTTGGGGAAAGAGTGATTGATTCTAGGATTTTTTTCTCCAACTTGTAGGATCACTACAAACCACACTGCTGATTTTTTTCTATTTCAGTTCATAGTCAAACTTATTGGTATCTCCAACCATACTCTTTTAATCATACACATATTTCAGTTACTTCTCAGCTATTGGTTGATTTAGAATGCCTTTGATCCTTTTTTCACTTCAGGAAAAATAATTCCATAGTAGAAGTATAAGAAGATGAAACAAACAAACAACATCAAATTGTCCTTTCCCTAAAAAAAATAAAACAAAACTATATAATCTCAACATTATAAAAATTTTACAAGGAATGAACAAAATACTCAGTTGACAAACTTAAAATCTCTTTAATTGGTAACAACTCCTTTCATGATCCACTGCCACCCACAAATGGAAAAGAAAGTCTCATTTATCTAAAATGTCTGCTGTTGTGTTTCTACACAATAAATTAGTAGCAAATGTGGTAATATCAAAAAGTTTAGTCATCAAGTTGCTATGCAAAACAGGAGATAATCAGTTAGATGCAGTATTCTAAAACAGACCTGTATAGACCTGTGTAGACTGAATAGATCACAGGTTGAAGTATAATGGCTAAGCTGTACCTGTCCAGGCACTACTATAGTTGGTGAACAAATGGCAGAAAACATTCATTGTCACATTCAGCTGTGCTGACAATGATGGACTAAGGATATTCCCAATAGTTTGGGAAATCAGTTTACTGGCCCATATTCACTTCACCCAGATACTAGCCCCAGTCCTGAACGATCTATTCTGATTTAGATGATCCACACACATAAACACACACACAAACATGTGTGTGTGCGTGCATGCACGCACGCATGCACACACACACACAGTTCTTTCTCTTCTCTTCTGCTGTCTCCAGATACTGCAACATCCACTATCCAGACTTTTTTAATTTTTCTTATCAACTGTTGTTAAGTCTGGATGTCATGTGGAAAATGCTGGTCTGTTTGAACTCTAAAGTCCCAGAGCACTTTAGCTTTTTTGTTTTCTATTACTTTGTCTATATTGTGGTACTTTGCCTTGTGAGGTCCCTTTTCTAGTCTTCATTTGGTCTTTCTCGCAGGCCATTTTGGTTTTTCTGGTATTCAGTAATCCTCCACTGTACTAGTGCATCCTCTTCACTGTCTTTCAAATATTCTTCAGATGCCTCCCCCCTCCCCCCACTTCTTCTTTAACCGTGTGTTGTACTTATGACATTCCACACCCATCTATGTCCCTTGGTAAGTAGAATATGTCAATATTACTGCATGGGTGAATGCCATGTTTCATTGTCATGATTTTTCTTATCTTCTTATCCAGTTGGGGTTTTTTTACTTCTTGAGTCCAGTTCACTACTCCAGCTGTGTATCTTATGACTGAAATTGCCCAGGTGTTAATTGCCTTTATGTTATTTCCCCCATTGAGTTTGAACTTTATGATCTTCTTCACTTTCATGATCTGTTCACTTCTAACCTTCTTCCCATCAGTGTGCTTGAAGGGTGCCCAGATATTTGTAGTGATCTTCTTCATCCAGAATCTTGAAGTTATTTCCATAGGGCAATTTGTTTACTTCAGTTTTTACTATTTTCCTCCATTGCTGGTGTGCTGGTGTGCCACATTTGTCCAGCCCAACACCACTGCAATGTATCTGCTGTAGAATCAGACAGTGTTGAGCCACAATACTATTTCTAAGGATATTTTTCCATGTGGCTTCAGATCATCAATGTAAAGGAGATTGGATAGCCTGGCAAATGCTTTTGATGCTTGATAGTGATGGACTGACTATTTCAGTAAAGTTGACTGAAGAATCAGTGCAATAACAAACAGTAGTGGCAATAGTGAGTCTCCTTAAAAGTCTCTTTGAAAGATTCCTCTCTTGATAGTAACTTCTCTCAATCAATCACCATTGACCAGCATGCATGTCTTCATTGTGCCATTGATCTTTGAATAAAAATTCTGATGTTACTATTGATTCCTGTCATTTCTAGGTTATTATTATTATTTGTTCCAAGGACTTAGCATCAGGCACTAAGTAGCTTATTCATTATGGATGGGTTATGCATTTCTTCCCAAAACTTCCTGATGCGCTTTTACTACAGTTAACCAGTTACACAAAATAGATTATTAAATTCTTTATTTCCCACTTTGATCAAATATCCATATCCTTTACATAATCCTCTTGTGAAACAGATCTACCTGATCAAAGACTAGTGTGTAAAATAGCTTAATCCTTTTAAATATGCTGCAAGCCATAGGTTCCACATTTTCTCACTGCTCTGAAACATTAGACCTCTTTTCTTTCTTTCTATGGCTTACTAAATTAAATAGCTTCAAAATGACACCTGTGGATTTTAGTTTCTCTTCTAATGCTTGAACTTTTATAATTTCTTATGGTTTTACTACTGCCTGCTTGGCCATGAAAAAACAAAACTTGAGATGGTCTTTGTAACACATGTGGTCATCAGCTGTGAAAACATGCATCTAAGTTTGGTCTGGTGCCCACAAATCCACTTGTTCATTCATAAGTAAGAAACTTGGCATTTGATTCTGAGGATGAATGCAATTCTATCCTTTCTACAAGGAAAAAAAAATCATATACATACATATGAGGTTCTAAGTATTGTAATAAATGTCATTGACTGATAGATTGAAATGTGATTGTTTAACACGATGTTGTTTTGGAAAATGAAAAAAAAAACCCGGACTTTGAAAAAACAGAAAGACAAAAGACTTTCAAATATCTAAGAAGTTCTAAGTATTGTAATAAATGTGATTAATTTTAACATGATGTTGTTTTGGAAAATGAAAAAAAGTACTGGACATTGGAAAAACAGAAAGACAAAAGACTTTAAAGATCATTTGGTGGGAATAAGCACTACATTTTTTATTCTGCTGTCAAGTGAACTTTCCCAGTTTTAAAAAGTATGTGACTCTGTTGAAATTCCATGCAGTATGAAAAGGAATATTGGCAGCTAACTGAAGTCCTAAGCAATCTGGAACATTTTCAAGAGAATTTTTCCTTCATAAGATCTACAGCAGAATAGAACTCGACTCAAGGCTGGTTTTATTGTCAGTTGTTCCAGATCCCTTTTATTCTTTGCTTTTTAGCCATAAATCTATACCAATTCCTTGGTGCACCTCAATTGGAGAAAGATCTCCAATTGAGGTACACAAAAAAGTTATAGCTAGTGAATAATCAACAAATATTTTAAGATAAAGTCTTTATGACTATTTCCTTCTGTTGAAACCCACAAACCTGATACACCAGATAAAGCTTGTAAAGCTGGGTGCTTTACAGATATTTCAGAAAGATATTTTATATATATATAAAATGTTCATCTGCTTTCCATAAAATCTGAAATGGTGGTTTGTGCTCCATGCAGCAGGACTTTGTGTCAGATAGTTTGTACTGTGCTGGATCTTTATTTTTCCCATTTGGGGAGATGCAGATATCTGTCCTCCAGCCAGTGCAGTCTCTAAAAAGTCAGGTAATCTGAAGGAACTGAAAGTTTCAAAAAAATCCTAAAGACAGATGAATTGTAAAAATAAAAGCCAGCATTGTTAACAGCTTAATTGAATTATTTGCTATGTTTCTTAATCCATCTTGTATTTTGGAGCACCACCAAACAAGAAAGCAGATAGCCAGGGCATGCTGTGCTCTTGAAAAGGAAAATAACAACTTAAAATATTGTGCTTCTGCCAGCATAAGAATGAATCAGGTCACATTGTTGTAGATTGTTGGCAACTCTGTCAAAACAATGGCTAAAGAAGTAAACAGCAAAAAGAAATAGGTAACCTACCTGATAAATTGGAACATGCAGACCATTGCTCCTAGCTGAAAACAACAACAACAAACAACAACAATATATTAAAACTATATGCTGCCTGACTCCCAGTTATTCTGGGTGTTTGCAATTATTAAAACAATTAAGAATAACGAACAATATAAGAAACACAAAAACAGCACAAAAGAATAGCGGGAACGAAGGCTGCAAGTGAAGGCTCGTTCAAAGCAAAGGCATTATTCTTTTCTAAAGAGTCTGCTTAAGTGCTGCAGAATACTGAAATAAGAATTGAAGTAATATAATTCATTGGAGTCAGGTTAACATCTTTGAACACAGTTGAAGAATGAAACATATGGCAAGTGGGTTTCTTTTTTGTTTTCTTTTACTTGTAGAAACTAGAGGTGTATGCAACTAGGACATTTAATGCCAAGATAAAACGCAAGTGAAAACAAAATTCCACTCTTTATATAAACCTCATAGACTTGCTTCATACACTGATTTCTTAAAGCCAGAAATTATGGCATATTTTTCCAAAACCTTTTATCAACTGCCATATATTTTAAAGCCATAGAGTCTATTGATTGATTTTTCAGGTATTGCCATCAAGTTGATGTTGTTGATGTGATATGATATGATGATATATGTCAAGTTCATGATCTTTCAGGTCTTCCAATGGTGCACTCATTGCCATTGTAATTGAATCCATGTACCCTATTGTTGATTGTACACTTCTTTCCTTCCCCAGCATTAGCACTTGAAAGAGAGGGAGAGGGAAGGGAGAGAGGAAAAGAGAGAGAGGGAAAGGAAGAGAGAGAAAAAGAGAGAGAAGTTGCCATCATTAACTTGCACAAGAGAACTAGAAATGAGGTCGTCTTGGTGCTTTCTGAGCTTGCTTGCTTGTTTTATTGCAGACATTTCATTATGCAAACTAGATATCATCATCATCAGTTTGGATAATGAAACATCTGCAAGAAAACAACCAAGCTCAGAGAGCACCAAGAACCTGTCATTTCAACCCTGAGCTACAGATATTCTCCTCTATTGGAACTAGTATCCAAATATTCAAAACCTCTTGTTTCTTTCTTTCTGAAGTAAGATAATTTGCGCCTGGTCATTTAAATGTTTAGTAAGAACACTGGCTTAATTAGTTTAATGATCCATTTGTTTGTTTTCTTGGCGGAAAGAATCTATACTGTAGACTTAACTATTATAACATAAACATGTTGCATTAAAATAACTATCTTGTTTTAGATGATTGTTAAATATCTTGTTTTTTCTGGGGATCAACCCTATGGAAATCCATACAGATTATGTGAATTCTCTAGAGAGTGTTCCAGAGCAACAGAGACATGGCACTGCTGACCAGGAAGATAATATCTAGCTATAAAATATATTTAGGGAAAGAAGCTTCTATAGTCTTATGGTCTATAAATCCTTAGATGTTCTAAAGTCATCTTGTTGCCACTGCCATGTTTTATTTAATGAATCCCATAGTTCAATTATCCAGTTTATTAATAAGTAAAATCGTCTATAGTTCTCTTTGATATCAAATTTATCTCCAATATTTATATATTCTGTTAAGATGCTGCTTAATCCATATTCGATATTGCAATGAGTTTTTTTTCACAAGATGTTGTTAACCTCACTTTTAGAGAAGGAGGAAGCAGGGAGGGAGGAACAAAATGTAAATTGCTTAGGAACACAGACCCATTTTTTAAAATGAAACTTCAGGTACGGTGGTATTTATGATCTTATAGTGGCAATGATGGTAATAACAGGAATAACAACGATAACAGAATAAAAACTTATAATAATGATATATTCATTTTTAAACTAAGCCATTTTAAGATTCATATGCTTTTCTAATAAAATTAATCATTAACAACAAATTAACACGCTAAAAAAACTTTAAACGTAAGGAAATAAGAAAAGCATTTAAAGTACCAGCAATATTACTTCTAATTTTAAATAATAAATCCAATATTTCACCTTGGTTACAAAATCTGTACCAATCAGGCCAAAGAGGAGGGAGGACCATCTCTATGAAGGCCTTGTTTCTCACATTTGACTATAATAATATAACCTGGCCACCCAATACTAAATACATTAATATTTGTATAGGCATAACTGGAGTTGCAGATAACAGCCCATAGATTTGTGATTCATCACAAAGGGAAGCATAAAAAAGACCGGAGGATTGCTTATTTGAACTGCCGCAGGCTTGGCTGCTGTGAATTTATATATATAAATATTGTCGAAGAAGTTATCTTTAATATTAACGCAAAATAAACTAGCTTCGTATTCCTGTCATCATTTCAAACAATTTCTTTAAATGAAATAAATTGGAGCATGGAAAATATTTAGCCATATGCTTTCTTTTGCTGTGGGCTCTGAGGACTTGTGGCTTTTTATTTGATTCACCTTCATTTTCTGCTTTGTCCTGTATAGGCGCCAGACCTCTGCTTTGAAAAGCTACTATGTAAACACAGCTCTGGTTACTTTTTGGTTTCTCTCTGTTAACTCTTTGGGGGCAAAAAAAATGAAATCATAATACAGTATGCTAAACTATTTCTGTTGCCAGCTCAGAGATCAGCAACGGAAGTTTAGCTTTAAATTATCTTAAAATCTACAGATACATAACACTCTCCTTGCTTTAATAGTTTACAAAAAACATTTGTAATGCTTCAAATGAAAATTAGCCTAAATGAAGTAATCTCAAGAAGTTAAAATCTTTAAAAGTGAAATTATACTGTCCTCTTATATGAACTCATAATCACATACGGTAAGTAAATTAAGATTTCTCTATTTATTTATGAATTCATTTGATTTATATGGTTGCTGATTTGCAAAACAACTCTGGGCAACTAACAGGGTATTTTAAAAATTAGCAAAAATCCACAATAGAAAAATAAAACTTATATTGCATCAGTAACAGAACAGAACATATTTATATTTACAGCAGGTTCATATGTCAACATGCTTGGAGAAGATCCAGGTTTTCAAAGTTTTTTTTAAGGCTGACAAAATTTGGGTCAGCCAAATTTAATGGTAGAATTTGGAGTTGGTAGGAAATGCTATTCCATACTGCAGGCTTTGAAAATGAGAAGGTGCCTTTTTAGATCCCATCAGATGCCTTTTTAGTTGATGGGACATGAAGCATGCCAATTTTGTTGAATAGCAATAGCACTTAGACTTATATACTGCTTCATAGTGCTTTACAGCCACTCTAGGCAGTTTACAGAGACAGCATATTGTCCCCAGCAATCTGGGTCCTCATTTTACCAACTTCGGAAGTTTTAGCATTAAACTTAAGCATACTTCAAAATGTTCAAATTCAATAAACCATTTCCTACTCAGGCAGATACATTTTGAACAAACACAGTTTGTTGTAGTGGCTAAAGCACCAGGCTAGAAACTGGGACCCCATAAGTTCTAGCTGAGTGGCCTTAGGTCAGTCATTGTCACTCAGTCCTAGGAAGAAGCCAAGAGCAAACCACTTCCAAAAATCTGGCCAAGAAAACTGCATATCCAGCAATCAAAAGTAACTCAAAAGTACATGCATTCATTCTGAATCTTTACTTAGCTATCTATTTCTTCTTTCTCTGTGACGAAAGTCTGATATTGTAGTGCCAATTTTACATACAGGTAGTTCTTACTTAATGATTCTAAGTGGGATCAAAAACTCTGTCACTAAGTTTAGTGATTGTTAAACAAAGCATCATGTGTCTGCCCTACTCAGTGATGACAATTGTACTATCCTGGTTGCTGCAATTAAGTGAATCATTCATGATACTTAAGTGAAACCTCACAAGACCACAACTTGCTTGTTGGAAGCTTCGACTAGGGAGGTCATAAATGATGATGATATGATCATGGATGATGTGACCATCATAAATTTGTGATGGTTGCCAAGCACCCAAATTGCAATCATGTGACTCTGGGGACACTGTGATGATGATTAGTGTGAGTACCAGTTGTAAGTTGCTCTTTTTCAATGCTGTTGTAAGTTCAGTCACTAAATAAATGATTGCTAAACAAGGACTATCTGTATTCTAATGCCTGTAGCATATCTCAAGGCCACCATAATATGATGTATCAAGTAAAATCTCAGACCCATAGCTAAATGGAACAATGCATAGAATTTGTATATAGAACTTTAATTTTCACATTCTTCATTCACACCTGTGACAATCTTAACAGTGCTATGATTTTGATCTTCAGAAGTAATCCTTTTTCCTAAACCAATTGTTCAGCTCAAGTTCATCTCTTATACTCAGCCATTGTGGTATTCAAAAAATTAGAGCACAAAGGATCTCATTAAGAAATACTAACTTTCAGATTCTTTCTAAAATTCATTAATTTCCTGTTCCCATAAAAGATTGCATTTGGAGACCTATATACACAATATTCCACATTCTTTAACTGTTTCACTCTTCAGCAAATACTAAGGAAAAAATCTTATCTAATTATTTATTATATAATAAATACTTATTCCCTAAATAATTATAAGTCCCACAGCAATTTCTTGACAGAAGGTAAAAGAAAAGGTAAAAATGCCCAACAGCTTAACTTCTAGAATCAGTACAGAATTTCTGAGCATTAATGCTGAGATGTTCCATAGAGCAAAAAATCTGCCAGCGATTGTTCACCATATGCAGGATGGGAATTACAATCTTTATCCCGATTTTCAGACATTACAAAAGTAAACCTATACCCATGTGTGAGATATTTTATTAACTAAAACAAGATTTTTTAAAGATCTAAACTGATGGTGAACTCTGATGTCTACTTAATATTTATTTATTTAACAGATATCCATAACTTCAAAAATGGGAAAAAGAAAATCCAGCAAAATACGAAGTCATTTGACATTGATATCTAGAAAGATGCTAAAGCAGATCAAAAAGTGACTCTGGGTGGTGAACAATTAGCAAAATAAGGATAAAAACAGTTATAACAAATGCACAAATTAAAATACATCACAGCCAAGGAACTGTCAGAATCCACAATCACTACTGTAATACAGCTGGGAGATTAGCATGTTCACACATTCGGGGACCCAAGCCTGGGTACAAAACCAGATCTTTAGTGCAAAGACCAACAGGGACTCAGTCATCCTAATCTCCAGATGCCTCCGGGGCGGGCATTATGGCAGAAAAAGTGTGTTTCCTGGGTCCCACCAAATGTTATTTCATTGGCAATGGGAGCATGCCCATCCTGCAAAATTAGATCAGATGGATAGAAGCAATATTTAGTTATTTTCATCATCCATACAACTGCTGTCACTACATTCTTGTTATTTAATCCTTTTTTAATAAGAGATTGTCCACCCCAACTGAAAGCAAGATTTATTATTTTTTTATTTTTTTATTTTTTTACATTTATATACCGCCCCATTCCGAAGACTCGGGGCGGTTTACAGCTTATA
>JANHFL010008007.1:183961-194635 GCA_032468155.1 Oxyrhabdium leporinum
CGGGGGTGGGGCGGGGTGGGGGGGGCCGGACCAGCCAGGAGTGGGATTTGGGGGTTCGGCGATCCCTGCAGAATCTTTGCTAAGGGTCCGCCTGAATCCCCGCGAACCCCCAGCGGCCCACCCTTGCTCAGGGGTTGCCCCAAAGAGGAGGGGGTCGACTTATTTTTCAGTGAACCTGAGGGGCAGGACAAGAAGCAATGGATGGAAGCTAATCCAGGAGAGAATCGTCTTAGAACTAAGGAGAAATTTCCTGACAATCAGAACTATTAACCAGTGGAACAGCTTGCCACCAGATGCTCCATCACTGGAGGTTTCTAAGAAGAGATTGGTCATCCATTTGCCTGGGACGGTACAAGTTCTCCTATTTGAGCAAGGGGGTTGGACTAGATGACCTCCGAGGTCCCTCCCAACCCTGTTATTAAGTTCTTCTGCTTCTTCAGATACTCTGGACTCTTTCCAGGAAAGGTCAGAATTTTAATCCTGGAGTTCATTTCAAAGGTCAGTTTCCAAGTGAATGTTTAACCTCTTCATTACACTACCGGCTCCTCGATTTACGACTGCAAAGGAGCCCAACATTTCCCTTGCTAAGTGGGACAGTTGCTCAATGAGGTCTACCTCACTTTGCGACCTTTCTTGCGTGCAATTGCTCAGCGAATCGGTGCCGTTGTGAAGCGAATCTGGCTTCCTCGTCGACTTTACGCGTCAGAAGGTCGCCAAAGGGGATCAGGCGACCCCGCGGGGGGGGGGGGGGACGCCACGACCATCATACATACGAGCCACCGACCCGTGTTTGGATCCCGTGACCACAGCAGATGTGTGAAAAACGGTCCTCGGTCGCTTGGTTCAGTGCAGTTGTAAATTTGAACGGTCGCTAAATGAACGGTCGTAAGTCGAGGACTACCTGTAAGGGCCATTTGACCTGGATTGTGGTTAGAGACCCGATGTGGCAAAGGTGACTCTGCTAACACCTGTCGCCTGAGAGAATTCTCCAGAAGGTGCTGTCACTTAAGAGGCAATGAATAAAACTAGTTGTATAATTGAAGGTTAAACATTCACTGGGGAATTGAGCTTATTTGCAGACGATCAGCAGCAAGGAATTATTAACATTTTCAGCGCTAACAGTGGATACAGATAGTGCTTGACGTACGACCACAATGGAACCCAAAATTTCTGTTGCTAAGTGAGACAATGGCTTTGAGTTTTGCCCCATTTGACGACTTTTCTTGCCATGGTGGTTAAGTGAATCATTGCCGCTGTTCAGTAAGTTGGTTGTTCAGTGAATCTGGCTTCCCTGTGGATAGAAAGTCACTAAAGGGGATCGCAACACCCCACCCCCACCCCCGGGAGGCTGCAACCGTCATAAGTATGAGTCCGTTGCCAAGCGTCTGAATTTCGTTCGCGTGACCACGGAGATGCTGCAACGGTCATAAGGGTGAAAAAGGAGCATCTCTCTCTTTTTTTTTCAGTACCGTTGTAACTTTGGACAGTCATTAAATGAAGTCAGAGGTGGTATTCAGCCGGTTCGGACCGGTTCTAGCGAACCGGTATTTCCAGCGAGCAGTTGGCCCCACCTACCCACCCCTGCCCTTTCCTGTCCTATATCAGCTCAGCTGATTTGCGTGGCAGAGCGGATTGCCATACCTCAGCTGTTCTATTCACCCGAAGTAATATAGAAGGTAAGTTTTTTAGCTGGTTTTTTTAATGCTGCGCATGCGCGCACTCACCGAACTGGTTGTAAAACTGTTTGCAACCCACCACTGAATGAAGTGTTGTAACTTGAGAACTAACTGTAGGGAGGAGGAAGAGGAGCAGGAGGAGGAGGAGGAGGAGGACAACTGTGGGATACTTGGTGCTCTCTGAGCTTGGTGGTTTCCTTGTAGACGTTTCATGCCAAAAGAAGAAGGAGAAGGAGAAGGAGAAGGAGAAGGAGAAGGAGAAGGAGAAGGAGAAGGAGTAGTAGTAGCAGGGGTGGGCTACAAAAATTGTAGGCAACCAGTTCTCTGCCAGGTTGCTGGGTGGGCATGGCCATGGTGGGCATGGCCAAGTCGGCCTCCTGCACTACCGGCGGGGGGGGCGTTTTTGCTCTCCCCGGGCTCTCGAGGCCTTCCTCGAGCCTCCGGGAGGGTAAAAAACGGCCTTCCTGGCATCCGGAGGCCCTCTGGAGGCTGGAAACGGACCTGTTTCCAGCCTTCCCGAATTTCCGGGAGGCCTGTTTTTCGCCCTCCTTGAGCCTCCGCATGGGCCCTGCACTTATGTGGGATCTAAAATGGCCCATGTGGGGACTCCTGGGAAGGGCGGGGTGGGCAGGATGGGCCCAGCCAGGAGTGGAATTTGGGGGTTCGCCGAACTCCGCAGTCTCTTACCAAAGGTTCGTCCAAACCCCCGCAAACCCCCAGCAGCCCATCCCTGCTTGAACACCATTGGCATTGACAAAATCACCATCAGTCAACTGCAGAAGGCTGACTTTACTTGGAACAGTTTGCATCCTGCAACAATACCTTTAATACCTTTAATATCCTCAAACATCCACACCTGCCTAGCCCAGTTCCTTAGAAATGACTTGCTAAATGGATAGAAACGCCAAATCCAGTCTGGATATCTGACTGACTATGCAACAAACAGTAATTGCAAAAGGCTACACTTCTTGGATCCGCACATATACTATGTTGGTACATTACAATATCCTTGGCTCTTGAGAAGACCTTGATGCATATGAAGACAAAAAACAGCTAAAGAACTGGCAGCTGTTATTGCACATTGTTGTGAACAGATGATGATGATAATTATAATTGGATACAAATGTTAAATCTTTCTGAGTATGCTATCTAGCATAATAATAATTATTTATTAAACATATGTCTCAACAATTTGGGTGGATTTTATCATTATCATATTTATGTAATATTTACATCATTATGCAGGTTTGAGGAAGACCATGACATGTATGTCTGAGACATGCAGTGCATAGGTAATGTTATTTAGTTTGGTAATGAAATGTCTCCAAGGAAACAGCCAAGCTCAGAGAGCACAAATTGCTCTACAATGTCTGAGATAATCTGTCTAGGAATTAGAATTGGTCCTTTATAGTTTCCATCACATGCCAGTTCTTATGTTACAGTAAAGAAGAAGGTCATCCCAAGTTTAAATTGTCTCAATATTCTAACATTAAAATGCTGGTAAAAGTTCATATAATAGAATGGCTTGCTGCAAAAATAAACAAGTATGTCTACAAATAAACACAGCAAGATTTTTTGAAAATGTAAAATCATAGAAGATGATTTATGATCTATCATTCGTAGGAGATGATGAAAACAGATTAGGTAGAAACCATTTCCCAACTAGTGTATATTCTATGAGAAAGGATATTTAATATGTTCTACTGCTTACTTCATAAAAGAAATTTCATCCTATAGACATTCTATTGTGTTATACTTTTGTTTTAGTTACAACTATGACAGAGGCAGGACTATCACAGTTCCAGAAAAGAGCTATTGCTGAATCATTGGCCTTGGGGGTTTCCAGTAAATTGCTTTCCAGTGACAATAGTAACAAAAATCTTAAGAGTTTATAGAATAATGTATTGCTCAATTTCCAAACTAGTCATAAAACACACAAATTGTTTAAATAAACATAACAGCCTTGAACAGTATCCAGGGTAATAAAATAGTCTAAAATATGCTGTTCAGTTACCCAGTTTAAAATGCAAATTAACTTATGAGTCTGGATATTCCTTAAGGATGTGTGATAATTAACTTATGGGGAACTAAATGTCTTCACAGCACTGTCTCATCTCCTTGGTAAAAGCCATTTCACACACACACATTCAGTTTCTACTTCAGATGATATTCTTTTCTTAGCCACCAGGTCCAAATTACCATATTTTTCAGTCTATAAGATGCTCCGGACCATAAGATGCACATTACATTTAGAGAAGGAAAGCAAGAGAAAACAAAATCTACCTCTGCCTCCCAGCATCCATCTGGTATTCATCTGGCTAGCGTCCTTGCAGCAAACAGCAATCAGCCTGGTCAGCTTCAGCATGTTATCGCAGCCCCAGCATGTGGCTCATCAGGGCTCTGCTCCATTGCACCCATCGCCAGTCAACTGAACTGAATTGCTACCACCGCCGGGGAACACTGGAGCCTTCACTGCCAATCTCTGCCTATTACCACTGCCACCACCACCTATTGCCACCCGTTTGCTGCCGCCCGTTTGCCACCCACCCATTTGCCACGGCTTGATCACCGCCCGCCTATTTGCCTCCACCTGGCCATTTGTTGTTGCCCATTTGCCACTAATCGACATGGCCCATGTACCGTGGCCCGTTCGCCACCTGCCTATTCAGCGCTGCCCGTCCACCACCGCCCATCAGTGGTGAACGGGTGGTGGCGATTGGGCTGCTATAGGTGGTGATGGCCGTGGCGATCCCCGCTGCGTAGAATAACTGATTGGCGGTATTCCAGGAGGCCGATCCAACTGCTAATCAGCTGCTTGGCAGAGAAGGCTCCAGCGTTCCCTAGCAGCAATACACTAACTCACCTCTCCTCCACTGCAATATTCACTCTATAAGACGCACAGACATTTCCACCCACTTTTGGGGGGTGGGAAAGTTTGTCTTATAGTGCGAGAAATACGGTATTTCCTATGATGTGATTAGCAATATCTCCAGGATCCAGTGACCTGCTTCTTTGTGCATGCAATATTACACCACACATGCAGAGAGGGGCAGTGTTTTAATCACATCATTCTGACAATACTTTTCATCATTACTCTCCCCCTTGACCCTCTTTGTGGTCACCTACTCCATATATTTATTTATTTTTATTTTATTTTTACATTTATATACCGCCCCATTCCGAAGACTCGGGGCGGTTTACAGCTGATAAGCAATACTCTTACATCTGCATCCTCATCCTTTTTCTGACACCATCAGTTTAATTTACAAGCAAAAGGCAACAAATACAAATTGGTTGGCCCTTAATATTGATCTATCCTGATCACTGAGAAGCTGTCCTTAATTCAGCCAAATTTCCCTTGTTCTCACCTAAGATTAAACATAGGATAATAGTACATATTCTCCAAAGCACCTGAGGCAGGACAAGAAGCAATAGATGGAAACTAATCAAGGAGAGAACTAACCTAGAACTAAGGAGAAGTTTCCTGACAGAACAATTAATCAGTGGAATGATTAATTGTTATTAAGCAGCTATTGGTGCTTTTATAAGGTGATCCAAGCTAGCATGTTGTATTTCAATCTTGTCTAGGTGATAAAATTTTGATAATGTAGATAACAATATCTTTCCTTATTGCTAGAAGTTTCAAATACTTCAGGTTGATGTTGTTCGTATGTGAAATTATATCTAATTTTAGGGCTGTAATGTAGTTAAACATGATTAACCATCCCCAATAGCTTCTCCATAGCCACGTTATCTTATATAATATCTACCCAAATTAAAATTTGTCCTATAGATTAGTTAAAGCATGCCTGGTAGATCAGCTTCTCCTGAACTTGGAGTCTAGGATTATTATGACTATTAAAACAGCATTTGCTTCATTCTTCTTTTCTTATGACTGCCAGACAACAAACATGAGAAGTATCTAAGAAGTCTATATTTCTGGTTCGCATTTCTTTGGCTCTTGTAGCATTAATACAAATCTTAAATACACAGGTTAAATCATTGCTTTTAAACATCACATGGAGAAAATTATGAGTCCAGGGTAACTGGTAGCCCATTATCTTTGAATTGTTATATAACACATCACTCCAAAATAATTTAATGACTAGAGGACCAAAAAGTATAAAATGGTTTACATTCTTATCATTTCAACCAGTAATCCTAATTATTACAGAATATTTTACTTTGTGTCATGTCAAAAAACTTGGTCAATTGTGTTTTAAAAAGATTTAAAAAGTTAGTTGGTATATTTCAGAATTAAACATCACCATTCAGTTTATTTTTTAAATAAATCTATGGACTTTCTTAGACTGCTTCTTCCAGCATAACTCATAAAATACTGTTTTTAGGCATAGCAAAAAAGACAGGCAGAGGTGATCCAGGACCAAATAGATGACATTTTGGGATGATGTTTCTGGCCCACACTTGTGCCAGGGAAACTGGATGTGCAAATCAGCCCCATGTTTGATTGATTGTTATCCAGCAACAAACAGTACATTTTACAATATTTACAACTGTAAGAGTTGAAATTTGTATTTCAAAAGTATTTATTTTTTTGCAATTTTCTATAATTTCAGACATCAGCTTGATTTATTCTGGGATCCTTACCATCTTATTTTAAGGCTGTTTGTAGACTGCCACCAAACGTATCCTAATAAAACATTTTAATAAATCAACATACCCCCTCCCAATATATCCTAGGAAGACATAGTTATCCCTAATCTTTCAAATGAGGTCTTATCAGCAACTGAACTAGCAGTATCTGAACCACCCTGGTATTTAATCTTGATGGGTTTACATAAAAGTCCTTTGAAGGTGACAAGTGTTCACCCACTGACTCAAAAATTTAACTGGAACAAAAACACATACCCTCTAAAGTACAGCAATTCCATCAATGCACACAAACAGAAAAGGAATAAACAAACCCAAATGGCACAGATTTGCCAAGCATCAGTTAAAGCCTTCTATTTCCTAGGACTATCCCTTACAGATGTTGTGGAGTAGTACTCCAGATGTGTTGGCTGCAAAAATATTCAATCTAAACCGTGTTTCCTGATTCTGCTCTCCAATACTTAGCAGAGCTTATTGCTTTAGTGATAACACATAAAGTCTTTTTTAAAAATTTGTCTGACTGATATTTCTCTACTACTGGGCCAACTTTGTCTTCTCATCCCTATTCAGCTATTATACTTTACCCTGAATGGGACAGTCTGTTTCTGGCTAGATCTTGGGACAAAATTTGATGCCAGTTTTTTTTTCTTTCAGGAGGGGAATATTTTGTGGAGACTTGGAAGGCCTTCTGGCTACTGCTTGAACTCTGCAGTCCAGACTGTACAAATCTGGAAACTCCCTTCAAGTGAAAAAAAATAGTTTAGATGTTTCTCAAGGAATAAGGAAAATATACTGCTGATTCTCTAGGGAAAGAAAATGTCATCATTAACTAGAAGGAAAAACATGGTGAGAATGTAATTAGAGGCAAAAATAAAAATGAAAATGAAAGATTGCAGCCTTCAACTCTGTCCCAAATTCTACTAACAGAAAAAGACAAAAACACTTTTTAAAGAAAAGAAACGAGAGTCAGAGGGGTGAGAAATTGAATTTAGGATGGTGGGAGAACAGTAAAGTATCTACAACAGTATCTACAACAAGGCTGTCAAACTAGCTACCCACGGGCTGGATGCATCATGCACTGGCCACGCCAACACCCATGCCCGCTTTAGTGAAGAGGAAAAAGTTGTGATATGTCACAACTGTGGTGCCGCTGTGACGCCGTGAGCATGACACTCTACAACAATAAATATATAGAAGAGATACACCTGGGAACAAAAGACCAAAGAAAAATTAATTTTAAGGATGAAACCATACCTTTGGAAAAAAAGCAAAACTTGTATCTTCAGTAATAAACTTTTTTTCTCTTTTGTTTCTTGAAGTTTTATGGGCAATAATCAAGCTTATTGGTTATTTCTTCCACCCTAGACTTTAATTAGACCATTGGCATAAGTAACACAATACCCTCCTGCCACTGATTATTGTAAATAGGATTAACACTTAGTAGGCCAAGGAATGGAAATGCACTGGATAAATGTCTATATATTGTTTTAGATGATCATACAATAGAATTGGACCTTTTATTCACCTTTCTCCCTCCTACCCATACCTTTCTTCCCAATTTCCTGTTATAAATAGCGAAATAAAATGAGTTAATGAGTATAATGGAAAATAATTTAAGAGTAATTTGTTTTATCTTTTTTCCAATAAGGGAAACACAAACAGATTTCTCTAATATTAATAACATTGTTAAAAAAATTACCTTAGCAGACAGCTTTTTTGTCATCTCCCTGTATTACTAAGGAACAGGAACCCTATTATCTTGGTGTTTAATCATACTAATTTTCAATAAGTTTAGCAGTCTAGTCAAAATTTATACTTTATTATTATTTTGTTTATGATATACCTTCTAAAACTATCGCTGTAAAACTAGAAATATTACTAACAGTGATCATTCTCAGAATAACACAATTTTCTTTATGTCTTTTATGTTTTGCTTAGCTTATTTAATTCTTTTGTTCTTTTTCACCTCTGTCTACAACCTTCCGTTTCTCTTGCCTGTGTTTGCCTTCAGGCCAAGCTAATTTTATCACAGGCCTCTCTGTAAATTGCCATGCATCTCTCAGAAACCTGAGCTTAGTCTACAGTAAACATAACTGCATATATTTGAGGGAAGCTGAAAGCAGCAGCATAATTCAACTGAATACCAAAAGAATGACTTGGTTTCAAAGTCTGCGAGATTAATTATAAACAGTGTCATGAACAGCAGCAATGTGCTGTGCCAAGTGAACAATTGTTCCTAAAGTTCTGGCCGTTGCAGCCCAATTCTCTTGGACCTTCAAGCTTTGATCTTGATACAGTAGAAAGTTTGTCCAGTTTCACTCCCCACTTGAGTAAGGAAAGAGAACTCCCACAGTCCCCTCCCGTTGGGGTTTGTTTGTAAGACTGCAGCTGTGCTCCATAACTTGTGTTCCCGCTACAGTGTACAACTTAAAGAGGCCACCCGAGAATGGAATCATTTAATTGTGGCATCAATTATAGTTCTGGCTGCAGATCACTGCTCAAATGTACAAAGCAGTCCTGAACAATAGAGATCCTGACCAATCCTGTTTTTATATCTGAAGACAATCCAACACACCCGCTCACAAAAAGAGGAACATTACACAACTAAAAATACAGTAAACTGTAAACGTCAAGTGAAATAATGGAAAGAATAGATTAGTGGTAGGAAGTTGCATCATAACAAGTCAGACCTAAATACTCAGCATGGCATATACAGATTGGGATAACAATCTTTCCTAGGTCCACCCTATTTATATAACATTAGTGTTCTACCAGTGAGATATACATGTACATATAAATGTAAGATATATTTACATTTGATGGTTCCAAACAGCGGGCCTTCTCTTCCATGGCACCATCCTTATAGAACATTCTACCCCACCCTCAAAGTCAAGTTAGCCCCATCCCCGTTCATGTTTCAAAAGTTCCTCAAGACCCAATTATGTTACCAGGTGTGTGTGGGGGGGGTGGTTGTTCCAAGGAACCAGTAACATCCTAAGATGGCTTCACTATTGTGGCTGATACTTCACTCTCTCCGTGATTTCTGGTCTCTATATTTAATTTTTAGTAACAATTGTTTTTTACTTTTATAAAAATGGTTTTGATGTATTTGTTGTTTGCCTTGATGGTTGTAACATCGCCCATAGTGAGATGGGTGTCCGTAGAAATTTGATAAATTTGATAAATAAATCAATCCTTTCATACATAGCTCCCTCTACAACACTTTGTGGCTTGGTGGTCTGATGGGAAGGCGGGACAGGGAGACCAGGCAGCGCAAGCGGCAAGCCAGTGTACATGCATTGGCACACACAGCTCAACTTGCACAAGTGGTGGGCCAGTTACGAATAAGTCATGGTCCACTAGTGGGCCATAGCCTGGGGGTTGGGGGACCCTTGCTCTACAATGAATGCATGTGGAACTTTGCAAATATGCCAGTTGACTGTAGAGCTCAATAGACATTTAAGCATCTCTCTTTTCTTTCTCTACCCCAGATAATGCTGAACTACTAGGGCACTAAATCCTAGCATCCCTACCTCTCTTGTTCTATTTACTGCCATGATGAGGGAATCACAACATGAACAGTGTATTGAAAGCATAACCTAAATAGCAGAGTAGTAATTATTGATGTAAAATATTTTGTAAGTTTGTTAAATTTGTTTGCCACCCATCTCATCATGAGATAACTATTTAAAATAAAGTTATTTATCCTTTATGAAAAGCTTTCCATGTTTCTTTTCAGAATTTCATTTTCTTAAGGTGGCCTAACACTATGAAATTGTTTTCAGTAGCTAAAATAATCAGATTTAAAAAGCAGCATAAAACTCAGCAAACAGCAACTTAAATACAAAGAATATAAAATATTGCTATTTTAGAGCCAGGAATAGTATCTGTTTAAAATTCAGATCAAAGCTTTTACTCAAAAGCAGTCTGCAATTTTAAAAACCATTATTGTGGTGTTGCTCATGTGTTGTTTCTGATGAGCATTCATAAGGAGTGACAATAATGGGGTCACGTACCCCCCATATATGAATATGGATCTTAAAATCTGCAAAAACAAAAACAAAAAAATGAGTGATAAAAGTCAGGGCTTTAGGGTGAATTGATTGGTGAGATTATTGACTGAAGCAACATTAACACAAAAAGGAAAGTGAAGAATCAGAATGAATTATATCGCCTAAACGATTTCTTTGCCATAACTCTAAAGCAATTCTTGCCTGAGCATTTGTCTCCTGGGAAGTAAAGAGATACCTTGTTTTAAAAGTAAAGAGATACCTTGTTTGTCTCCTGGGAAGTAAAGAGATACCTAATTGTGCATTAATCAGAATCCTGCCTGAGAATGGCTGGGCTAGGCAGGGGAAGGCAGATATAGCCTACTCCTGCCTAGCCC
>JANHFL010008007.1:206190-216739 GCA_032468155.1 Oxyrhabdium leporinum
GCGAGGCCACACTGCTTCTGTATTTTTTTGCTAAGAACCCAACATGAATGTCCTCAGGCACTCAGTTTATCTTGAAAGAGGCTTGATTATGATTTCAAGAATGCAGATAATTATATAGAAAGGATATATTTTAGGGAGTTGATGGCTTGTTATTATTCAAATAGCCTAGGAAAAGGGTGTTTATTAATACTGTTTTTGATGGCATGCATCCAGTAACTAAATATGAATATTTGAAATATATGTATATAAAATCTCTACCCTAAATCTATTAGGGTAGAGATCTATTCAATAGGAAGCAAAGAAGATCAAGGTTGCATTGAAATATTTAAAAAAATAATAAATCCACAAAAAAATAATTTAGTTGCTCAGATTGCCCTCTGCTGGTCTAATTCTATTTTGTCCATTAATAGTCCTGCAATTGTTACTTAATCAACAGGCTTGTGCAGCATGCTGAGGAAATAATTCAGAGATCCTACACAGCATATTGGAGCATGAATGTAGCACCTCTCTTTAAAGCGGCTGCATCTTTTCTTCAGGATTGCACATCTCCCTTCTTTTGTTGCTCTATGATCCCTGGAAAAGACTGGCTGCTTTGAAGAATTGCAGTGAGATGCTACATACGCCACAAGGGTTCCAAAGAACCTTTTTAGAATCTAATCTGAAAGATTGCAAACCATACTAATCTAAATCACCATAAAATTAATTTATGAAGTTCAGATTTATTGAAGATAACGCTGTGTTGAAATCTCCTAATGCCTGAGGATTTCTTTGGATTTTTTGTAATGCTTATTATGATATACCTTGGAATTTAGCAAGCTTCTGAGTTTAAAGTAATGAAAGTTTGTTGGAAGCTACGAAGTATGGCTTTATAATAAAGATAATTTAGAGCATTTCTGTAAATTGCTGTTATGTATCCTCATTTTACTATTGAGATTTTAAATGTTTGTTTCCACATTTACAAAGCACCCACTGAATCAAAAGATGAATAAATACAAATGGAGCTTCTAAAATAACATAGTATGATACAGAGCATACAGCAGAAACAAACCTGGAAAAAAGGGTGATAAAATTGAATGAAAGTCACTCACCAACTATTTTGCTTAACAATGGAAATTCTGGTACTAAAATCCTGATATATCTTGCTCTTCATATTACAGCAGGGGTGTCAAACTCGATTTCATTGAGGGCCGCATCAAGGTTGTGTTTGACCTTGCAGGGCCAGGGTGGGTGTGGCCAATGTGGGCGTAGCCAGCTCGATGTCACGCATGTTGGGGGCACCTGTGGTGGCCCAAGCATTCTGCCAGTGAAAACAGGCTCCTGAACTCCATTTTCGGCTGTGACAGCCTCCTGCAACCGCTGCCAGTGAAAACGGAGGTCTCTTTTCACTGGCAGAGGCACCGCGGGCCAGTCCTGTGTTGTTTCCAGAGTGGCCCCATGGGCCAGATCTAAGCACCCCGCGGGCCAAATCCGGGCTGCAAGCCTTGAGTTTGACACCCCTGTATTACCGTATATAACCTAACAGCCTTCACTACTCTTATTTTTAAACACTCAAAAGATTCTTATTCTCTTAGCTCACAGGAAATGACATTTCTAGACAGATCACAACATTTTGGTATGTTGCCACTGCTGCCTGTCATGCAAAATTAACACCTTATTCCTCAGTATATTATCAGGGTTTCCCTGTTGTTCAGATTTTGCACTGGCACTGGCATATGTATTTTGGTCTTTGATTGTATACAGAGTTTAATCTACTAACAATAGCAAATGAACTTTTTTCTTTCTTTTTTAATATATTAAGTTATTAATACACTGTATGTCATTACTTTGGGAATCTGACAGTTTGCAAAATTGTGCAAAGGTTTAAGTAGTAGGTATTTTAATGAAGCAAAGCACAACCATTTAAAATGGTACCCTACATTAATCGTATTTTTAGAATATTGCAAAGTATAACTTCAATGTTTGCTAGAGCTTAAATTCAATTATTTAAAATCAGTCAACAAGAAAATATTCTGTTCATTAGCAAGTTTTAAAACAAACTTCCTTCAATATTGCTGAGGTGCTTTTCTCTCTGAGAGTCTAAGCGATACTGGGCTAATTATCTTATTTATTAGTTGCAATCACGTGGTGCTTTTTCTGAATAGCTCTTGCAATCACCAAGATGGGAGTAAAATATAGGCAATGTTTGTTCATGAGCACCATATGCTAGAATTTGGCATGATTAAGAATATGGAACATTCCAAAATTAGACTGTCAAATTTTAAATGTATCTTCTTTCATTTCTGTTTTTCTCAGAAGACTTTCCGTTATTCAGTAATACAATTTCTATTGATATATTGTTGGAACTGCAAATATGCCTGCAACTCATAACCATTTTTCAAGGTTACAATAAATGTATAATGTAAATTAAGCTGAAATATAGGAATTTATGATTACCTGGTTGCATCAAAACCTACTGGCCTCCCTGAAATAATACAGCCATTATGTAGAAAAATTCCCTAGTTAACACAAACAATCACATTTTTAATTGCTATTTAAGCCTGGCCAAAACAGGCAGAACAGAATGATAAATTATTGAATGAGTATGAAAGACTCAACTCCAGACTCCAGGAAAGTAACTTCATTTTACTGGTTTCATATGGACTACATTGCTTGAAAATCATCAAGATGAAATACGAATAGTTCTGCCCTATTCTTATTCTGTTCCTATTTCTCATACTCTTAAGGAATGCAAGGGCATTTTTAAAATATAGAAATCATTCAAAAATATGATCAACAACCCATTTAAAATAAAAGCTAGCTCTAATACCTCAGGAGCTTTCTACCTTACCATCATGTATTCTTGTATAAATCATTCTGCATTTATTTAAAAAAATTCTATGTTTTGTTAGACTGAAATGAAAAGATTCCATTTTCAAAGGATCAGGGTTAACCCCTCCATCACTGAAACCGAAACTTAACATATTGCAGTGAAAGACCAGACATACATTAGGGCTGTGCTACAGGGGTGTGGTTGAGGGGCGGGGAAATGCTTGTTAATTGGGAGAGGGGCCTTATTTAAACTAATTAAATAATTAGTTCTTCTCATGCTTACCCCCTTGAAGTGACTGGATGCCAATTTTTTTGAGTAAGTCAGACAATCAAACTTGTTGCTTTGTTTCGACATAATGCCAGCCCATACTTGCAGCTCAAGCTTCTTATGAAGCTGCAATGGAAGATAACCTTCTGACTTCATTTTTTCCACTGCGCACCCTCCAAATGAGATCATCACTCTTGCTCCACAGCCTCCTTCTACCAGGGGAGCCAGCTCAATGTGACCAAACCCATGTCAGTTCATCCAAGCAGCTGCTCCACTACTTCCAGCCAGAACACTCCCACTCCCACCGTTGACATAGACAATGTTAACAAAATGGTAATAGAGCCCTGTGAGCACAGATCCAGATTGGAAGGCCATGGGGATATGCAAATGGCACCTCTTGGAAACAGCTCAAAGAAAATACATTTTTCCCAGGATTACACATTGCTACAGCTGTTCCAAAGAGTTCTCTACAGGTGCTACATATACATGCCCAGGCTAATCTCTGCACAGCTCCAATATATCCAAACTTTTGCACGCATCTTTGGTGGGCTCTTTTCCACTGCTCCTTGTATTTATGTAACTTGAGAGATTTTACTTGAAGGCAACAATCAAGAAACAGTTACCAAATGATATTGTGTACAGATTATAACAATTATAGGTTATTTTATTAGGTATATGTAGCATAGGCAACTTTTTGTTCTTTTCAACTGTAATATTATATGGAATTTGAACTGCAAAGAAATATCTGACGCATGAGACCAGGAGATAATCTTTCATTCAACTGTGATATCACCAATTATGGTCATCTTGTGAACTCTTTTGTTGAGGTTTATCACAGAAAGCCTTTCACTAACAATAAGTTGCAGTGCATGTCCATGCTAAATAATTTTCTCATTCTTCTTCCCCATCTCAGTCCAGGAAATGGATAAACCAGCCTTTCAGATTCTTGGAAACAATTAATATGCTTCCCCACGATGTTCTCTTTTCCAAACTAAACATATTCAATAATATTAACCAATTGTCCTAAGTTGTACCTTCCAAGCCCATTATGAGCTTGGTGTTCTAGGACTTGCTTCTCATTTGTCTATGTTCTTCTAAAAATATGGTGCCCAGTTTCTAGGTGGTCTGATTAACATATAATAGTGAACAATGATAATTTTGCTTGATCTTGATCCTGCATCTAGGGATGTTTTCTACAATTGATCTGCTATTTTCAAAAGTCTGTTTTGCTTGTACTGCTGAAGCATATTTAATTACACAGAAAAGACTGTTTCTCAGATTAAAAAAAGTAACTAGAAGTTACTCAGTTCTATGGTAAATTCTACCCAAAACAGAGTGGTGCAACAGGGAACAGAAATGAGAAACATTTTAACTGCAACAAGGCTATGAGAGAGTTTTAAATCATTGACACAGTAGGCACTCTTATCTTTTTTTTTTCCAAGAGCAGGAAGATAAGAGAGAAATCCCAGCACTGTGTTGTAAGATCCCAGCTCTTGGTAAAATAAACAGTGAATGACTAAGAGTCTAGAAAACCAGATGAGTCCATGACCGGAAGCAGACACAGTAATGACTGTACTGATTCATCCTCTACCCAAAATGAACGATGATGGAAGTATGAAGAAACTACTGTCTGATTAAACAGGGCCCAAGAGTAAAAGGAAAACAAATCAATTGTCCTGAAGCCAGAGACTATGAATATGAAGCATACAAGAAGAGTATTAATAAGAGCAACAGTGACGCAGTGGTTAAAATGCAGTATTGCAGGCTGCTCCTGCTGGCTGCCTGTAATTTGGCAGTTCAAATCTCACCAGGCTAAAGGTTGACTCAGCCTTCCATCTTTCCGAGGTTGGTAAAATGAGGACCCAGATTGTTGGGGGCAATATGCTTCTCCTGCTCATTCCCTTTTGGGTCAGGAATAAAGAAAACCCACAAGCCACAAGAGTTTTACAAAATGCCAGTATCCTTCGTTATTTGATGGCTGCTCAACTATACTAGCCATTAGTCCAAATAATCTAAAGGAGAGGTCACCAACATCCTGATGGTCCTTGAGGAAGATCTGATTGTCAAATGCAGCTCTCCCACTTGCTTACAATCTTGCCCATGTACCTAGTTTTAAAAATGCATTCAATGCAACCACACTATATCTTAGGTACGTTTTATTAAACCAGATAATAGTTTCATGTAAAAAGAAAGACGCCAGAGATATATCTGAAATTTCCAACATTCCTATAAATGGGCTAGTAAAGAGAACATATGTATACAAATGTCTATAAACGTATAAATTATATTTCTAACAGTAGTTTGTTAGCTTTACAATCAGGACAAATCTGTACAGCCTGAGGCTGTAGGCTGTATCAACTAGTGAGTAGAGTTTTAACTTGATTATTCAAAGGATTTGCCTTGGTCACAAAGAAATTTTGCATAGGCCCAGTTGTTATGGAACTAGCACATAGAGTCATTTTTAAACAATAAAGAGAAAAGAGGACCCACCTATTAAAAATAAATATTAAAAATATCTTTTTAAAACATTGAAAATTTTAACTGAGGCAAACCAAAACTACTTTACTAAACAGTTATTATTTTAAGCTTGATAATTTTTCTCCTAAACAGGGATAATTCTTTTCCCTCTGGGAGCCTATTTTCGAACCATAATTATGCTAGATGAAATCTTGCTAGCAGCACTGAATACTCTTAGTGGTAACTGTAGAATGCCAACCAATTAAGCCCAAAAGAAACTATTTGTAATGTGAACATTCTTTTATTCTACCATAAATCAGAAATCTTGCCAAGATGAATTTAACAAGAGTACAGTTTTAAGGCAGAATATTATCTCAATGTAGTTAGATAGCCAAGATGGAGCTACTTCAATTAAGAGTTTGAATATTTAAATTTAGCAGCAAATATACAAGGACATATTGTATTTCATTAGTAGCTATGTAATTATAAAGCTAAAAAAACCCTCATGGCTATCCCCTGAAAAGATTTATGAGGAAATTGTTTCAGTAAATCTGGCAGTTGTAAATAGCAAAGCAATCTTATATATACTTATCCAGAAGACAATCCCATTAAGGTCAATGGGTCTCAATTCCAAATTCAGCGGATATAGAAGTTAAGTGATAGATATTTCATACTAGAATGAGGGTGGGGGTGAGGGTTAAAAGTCATTTAAATTTTGAGTTCCATATGCAGTGCCTTGAATATCAAGAATAAATACACCTTTTGAAATATGAACACAATGAACATTCTGACAAGTTACATTTGGACAGCAAAAGGATTTTCCATACTGAACTGCCTAGTTGAAATTCTGTGTATTCAAACAAAATATAATAACAATCACTTATATTTAAACATTCAAACACGGTTGAAAGATGGATTATGTAGGCTAATTGGAACTCTTAAAATTGTATTACTTTTTCACTTGAAAACATACAAATATTTACATACAAGCAGCAGCAATCCTGTTAGCCTGAAAGTTATAGCCTATTTTATATAGAGAAAGAAGAATGGGTCCATGAAATTTGAGCAATTTTTCTTTATATGATGTCCCAAGGTTATGGCTGGAAACACTGCCGTGAGAAAAATCCAATGCCACCAGTTCCACTGCAAATATCTAAGTTCATTTTGAAATCATTATTTTTCAAAACTCACAACAATACATATTACCAAGAACTGTAGGTAGAAAACATGTTTAATAGGAATATAATGTAGAATGTACTTTAAATCTAATGATTAATATTGCTATGTAATTGAGTTTTGGCACTCTGTATTTTCTTCTCATAACAATTTATCATTAGTAGTCACTGTATTCATTGTATGCAGAAAATTCTTCATATAGTCAGATTCTTATAGCTGAATCCTATTCTAACTGCTTTTTTTAATTAAACAGCAGCACTGGTGACTCAGTTCAATTACATTTTGCCATCTAAGTATGGTTAGACTTAAAAGATGGTTTGTATTCAGCCTAGATAAAAGTTTAGCTTGAAGGAAAGATTGTCTTCTTTCCTTTTAATATTTTTACACATCTATTCAATCTTACCCAAGACTTCTACATGGCACATAGGCAATACCCACTTATATTAGAATACACTCTAAAATTACTCTGAACCAGTTTTGTAAATGTAACATGCATAATAGCACTTCAACATATAGAAGTCAAGAGATAGAAATCATTAAACATCTTTTAAAGTTTATTTAAATAAATAAGCAGTTTACGTTGTCCATGTTACACTATACATATTTTCCTAGCATCTGTGCCTAGTTGCCTTTTATCTTCTTTTGGAATTCAGTTTAAATATTTTGCCAAACACAGGATGAAATCTTGATCTTTTAACATAAAGCAAGACGCACTGGATTCTCCAAGTTTGCCTTGAGTCTGTCTAAAAATTTAGAAGCTAGTTCATCATCTATCACTCGACCATCACTTGACAGAGTTATCGTTAGAAGCTGGTGTTGTTGAAGCTTCTCATTCCCATCTTCATCCTCCACAACAGTGAGTTCTGTCCGAGATCCTCCCACCGCTAAGATGCAGGCTTGAGGAGGCATTACGAGACCAATGAAACTGTTGATACCAAACATTCCAAGATCCGAGATGCTTTTATTGGAAAAAGGACAAGAAATAGAAAAATAAGATACTATGGAAAAATAATTCAGAAACTGTTTAGTACAGGTAGGTAGAAATAAATAGCTGTTCACCTTAAATGGGAGGAGTGTCAGGGTAATGATTATTTAAAAGCTGACCAGCTGCTATAAGGTTGTAATGCTGTAATGTTATAATGATGGTAGCAATGGGTCAGCAGGGTTATTTGACTGCTACCGCTTTAAGAGGCTGTAATATATGAGACCCTGTGAGGGCATATCTCTCTTTCTCCATGTGTGCTTCTGTGATGTAGCTGGTTACTGATTGCTGTGTATTCAAGGCCTGTATCAAAGTACTTGTTTGTATATATGCCTTTGTGGGATAAAACCACTATATATAAATACAAACCTGTGTGCTGTATTTACTCCTGGGTTATCTCACCTGGTCACACTGTGTGCACTTTGACAACACACACACACACACACACACACACAATGTGTACAATACACTGTAGGAGATAAAATATTAAATTAAGATAAGACCATAAGAACATCACCATAATATGCAGCCACAGAACTGCAATGGGATAGATGTTATAATTTGATATCAAAGGAAGCTAACCATCTAACTGTTACTCATGTGGCTGTGATGAGATCATACCAGGGGTATGAAGTGTAGACTACCTGTACAGTGGTATACCCCGGGAAATATTCTGTCTTAACAGAGCGGCTAAAAGTCTATACACACAGAGACCTAACTGGATATTGCATCTCTCATGGTCCAAAACTATGGAAGCAGCAATTAGATTACAACTGTACTTTAAAAAATATATATTGGACACTGGATCCATATTTTGCAACTAAACATAGAAGGCTTAAGTAGAAATAAATGTGAATACCTAAGCAGACTGGTAATAGATAATACGATAGATCTTACAATACCACAAGAGATACATTTGGCTGACGAGGAACAGGTTAAAGCTGTTAAGTGCCAAACCTTTATTGGCAAAGGCTTACCCACCTATTCACACCTATTGTTTGGCTGCTCAATATGGGACCCATGAACATCAATGGGCCCACAGGTGCTCTGCTGATTTTTAGAGATTATTTAATGAAAACAAGGCAAATGGCCACACTTAAACAGAAAACAACGTATTTTTTCCAACAATATTCCAGAGCCACATAAAAACAGTCTTTCTCAGAGAACAAAATTATGACTGCAGCTTAGATAAGCGAATGTGGTAGAAAGCACCCTGAGGGAATAATGGCAAACACTCACTAGCATATCTTCTAGGAAATAGATGTTCTGCAGTTAACTATTCCTGAATCCTAAACATGCTTCCAACTAGTGGATTGGGAACTACTGATCAAATGACTCAACACAAAATATTCACTTGAAGAAGTAACCCACAAGTACTAACACCAGAATGCAAACAAAGCAATCATCTCCCACACAATCCTTTAATGATTTTGAAATGCACAGATAGTATACAGTTCACCAATTTTGGATATGATTTTGAACTCATTTAAAACTGTAAGTTACTTTGAATGCATCCAATTTAAACTCTGGCATGGGAATTTAATACTGTTTTATATCATTTCTTTGCAGCTTAAGCAAAAATTATTCTTTTGTTTACAAGAATACAATATCGTATTGTGGTTTTACAAAACCGGTGTCTAATGAGGTGAGGAAAAATATCCATCAGAAGGATTTAAAAATGCCTGGAAGCAGCCTTGCTTGTTCCATTGCAGCAGAACCAATACTGGGAAATCTGATAAAATGGTATTGGCACTAAAATATAGTGAACCAACGAAATACGTTTTATTGTTTTAATGTAAGCGTTAAAACTGCAAATCTATTTTATGATCTTCCCCTTGCCAGGTAAGGTCCATCTTCTCTTCTATAAACTGTCCTTGGCAACTCTAATAAAAAGGCTGTTACTTTTTTTGATGTTTTTCCAAATGTGCAATATTCTGGCAAACAAGATTTAGAGAATATGAAGATATGAAACAATACAGCCTTCTATTCTCCCAAAAGTCCACATGTACAGAAGATCTCCTTTAAAGGAACATTTTTCTTCTTAACACTACACTCACACTAATTTCTCATTTTGAGAAAATGAGATGCCACTAGAAAAGGCTGCCTTCTTTGTAAAGGAAAGAAAACTGACACATGCACCTTGTTTCACTTTTAACAACAGTCCAACACAATTTATCTTTTTAGGGAAGGTAAGATGTGGTTGATGCTTACAAAAGAGAAATTTCTCCAATTTTGTTACTTTCCTTGTACCTCTAAGCCAGGGCTGTTAAACTCCCAGCCCTCACCCATCCGCAGTTTAGCGAAGAAGAAAAAAGTCTCGATATGTCATGTGACACCACCGTGACGTGAGTTTGACACCCCTGTTCTAAGCACTGCTTCCTGTTACTCCTGGTCACTTGGAAGTTTGCAGCTGCTATCTTATTCAAGAAAATAACCTTTGCAGGTCAAACAGGGGGGGATGTCTGCTCTCCTTAAGATCCCATTCTCAACAAACCTACCAAGCATGAGACGTAACGAAAGTATGGGCTGCATGCAGTTTTCTATTCTTGCAATATTAGATCTGTAGAAATATATATTTTTTTTATCACTTCAACTATATGTACTGTATAAGGGCTCTAGAGTATTATGGGTTAATTAAATTCATTAAATTTACTCAAAATATCTCCAGTCTGAAGCTAACTGGTTTCCAATTCAGTGATCTAGCATAAATATTCCTCCAAGTTATACTAGTTCTACATAATGTTATTTCAGATTCATGGCACTGATGAATGAAAATGCCAACTCTTTTTGCGTCTTTTTAGGGTCAGCCTTTTGACTTGCTTGCTTACTATTAGTGAATCTTTGTCATGAATGTAACA
>JANHFL010008007.1:219105-238122 GCA_032468155.1 Oxyrhabdium leporinum
TCTTTGCTAACCACCCACTCAGAGCTGAAGAAGCTTCTTGGATGAGAAGCGAAATGTCTTCAAAGAAAAACAAGGAAGTCCAGTTGTCTCTTGAAGAAGAACCTATGGGACAACAATGACCTGGACGACTGAGAATCTCCACAGACATTTTCCTTGATTGTAAGTTTTAGGAAAATGTTCTGACTCTAACTCGAGACATTTATTTTTAAAAATTGGTGGGCACATTCCATCAGTGGAAAATTGCCATCTTAAGCTTGGATAACGTCTTCCAGAATGTCTCATAGAGTTCACAGCTGCACAGCTCCAACTAAAGGGCTTCTTTAAATTTGACTTTTTAGGATTTTGGAAAGGTTTGAACAGTTCATACAGCTGAGGATACAAAACAGATTTTTTTACAACTGGGAATTTCATTAATTAAATGAATTTCATTCATTAATATTAGAAATCTGTTCCTCACAAAACAGCTTCCAAAACTTTCACGTAAAATACCTGCATCTTGATAAACCATTGTCAAATGTAAAGATGTGCAAACTGATGAATATTCATTTCAGCTTTGGTGAAAACTACAATACATTAACATAAATGTCTACTATTCTACTCTTAGAATAGACCATTTGCTTACACTTAAGTGGTCTACTCTACCAAGGCATATTATGCCTATCCTAGAAATGTACATTAATTATCAGTGTTATTGACATAACCTATATTTACTCACGGAATATTAAAGGAATATTAATATCTATTTTCAGAAAATTAATCTTAGTAAGCTGAAATATAGTAGTAATGAACTTATTATGCTAATATCTGACAATATAGAATGTATAGATAA
Organism: Oxyrhabdium leporinum; assembly: GCA_032468155.1. Classification (NCBI taxonomy): domain Eukaryota; kingdom Metazoa; phylum Chordata; class Lepidosauria; order Squamata; family Cyclocoridae; genus Oxyrhabdium; species Oxyrhabdium leporinum. The sequence goes on from JANHFL010008007.1 coordinate 219,935, forward strand.
TGCTAAAATAAAATGGATGGCAGAGATAACAAACAGGAAGAGAGGTTTAGATGGTTTTTAAATGGTGGACAGGTTGAGAGATGATTGGGCTATTAATGATCTCTAATATCCATGTACTAATATGCACTAGATCAATGCCTCCTGAATCATACATGAGTTATGGATAGGTTAACGTGCCAATACAGAGGTTATTGCCTCCTATTCAAGATTTATGATCTTTGCAAATCAATCTTGTTCTCTATCTTAAAGCCAACCAAAAAGACATAATCAAAGGAACAGCGGATGTTTTCTTAGAAACCATATATTTTAATTTTTGGTCTAAAAGAGGCCTGGGTATTTGAAGACACACCTCTGCAGAAGCAGCAATTTCCTGAATTCCCTTGGATGCAGCATCCTTTATGATAGGTGTAATGAAACCCTGGTCTGTTGCCATAACTATAGAAATGTCTATAGATTGCAGCTGCTGAGGGCCTTCTCCATTCCAGGTCACGTTCACATCTGGTATTTGCTGGAAGAAACAGAGGGAAGCACAGATGTTAAAAAATAGCAGTGAAATCAATTATGAAGTTTTAAAAAGCCTTTTAGAATTGTGGTGATAGAAGCAATAGCATATGGGAAATGATTTGCCTTAAGCAAGATCAAGCTAATAATAGCAAAAAAAAAAGGCCAAATGACTCTAAAAATAGACTTATCTTATTAGTGTATATCAATTTTGTCACAAAAGATGGATGCAAATTATGGGCATGGGCAATTACAGCTGCAGGCAACCACACGATAGATGGGCTTATGTAGTTTCTGGGTTACATTATTAACAGAATTCAAACTTGTTGGAGGGCAACTCTCATTTTGTTCCTTGCTAGTAAGAACTGTGACATTCTGCTCAAAAACATAACGGAAGGTTTATAGAATTTCTGTTCCCATTTAAATCAAGAAGAGAAGAAAAAAGAGCTAAGTAATAAAAAATTAAAAAGGAGTGGGGAGAGTCACATAACCATATTGAAACAGAACCAATTAGATTTGTTTAATTTAAAACCTTAATTTCAGAAGTCAACTCTTAACATTTTAAAATTCAGTTTCGGTTTTTTAAAGGTTTTCCCCTTTAATATTCTGAACTTTCACTAGAATAGTGAAATAGACAGCTAATTTTAAAAACAGCAGATCTGACTCTTCAATTCAATTTGTAGTATTCTCTTAATAAGCGTTAGCCCACATAGGCCTTAATCACACCAATGTATGCACTGACAAACTGTCAGCCAATTTCTCTTTTCTGTTGCAAGTTTTCACACTACATAATTTATGTTGCATAGAAGTCTCCCACAATATTCAGAATTGATTTTCACAGTCTGAGTAGCTGTGGAAAAAGCAAGCAAACCCCCACACAACTATTTGAAAAGTCCTCCAATGTTTGAAGTTGAAACATTATATCTTATTATTATATCTTGTATGTTAGCAGCTATAAAATAGTATTTTCTACTATCCACATAAAAGATCAAATTCAACACAAATAGTACACTACCAATTTCTAAAGAAATTCTAAAATATACTATAAAAACCAATGTGAATGATGGGTTAGAAAAAATATGAATAGGAAAGTCAGTATACACACACACACACACACACACACACATTAAATACTAATATAGATGTAATGGTTTGGAAATCCTAGAATATTAACTGAAATTAAAATAAAATTTTGGAAGGAATATTTGTTTCTTTCTCTAGGGGACTATATTCCTTATCAGTAGAAACAATATTTATTGAACCAAAGGATATAAACCTATAGAAATAGATATTATACAGTACAATAGTTGGAAAACAATAAAATGAAAAATATATTTATCTTAAACTTGCCATTACTTGAAGAATATTGTAGAAAAGATAATACAGTGCCACCAATCACCAATATCAGTGTCCATGATCCATAATATTTAATAAGAGGAATTAGAACAACAATCTCAAATCTCATGGTATTTTATAAAAGATTGTTGAAAACAATCTGGTAATGTAATGATAACTACAAAAAAAAAAGCCTTATAGATGTATTTGCTTAACATATATTTTTCAATTTTTCTCCAAGGCAGGAATTGTTTAAAGGTGCTTTGTATTTGGCTTGGAAACATTCACTGCATCTGTTACAGCATCTTTAAGAAACATCTTTTCCTGGTCTGGAACAAAATCCCAGAAAAATACAGGTTTAAAAAATTGTTAGGGTGGCAGGAACAAAGTGTGTATATTTTGCAGAACTGATTACTTACTTTCAGGGTCACTGCAGTTGCCTTGATAATAAAGTCATTTATAGATACTTTAACATCATCTGTGCGAAAGAGAAATAAATGACGGTATAAGGAATAATTTAATAGTAAAAGTAGAATTCTAGACATGGAAAATCATATGGTTAAAACATTACAATGATTTATCTTCACAGTAGCATTTTCACAGTACCACAAATTTGAAATTCAAAAATTCTTTGTGCCATAATACAAGTTTCCTTTGGGGCTGAGCTCCAAGTATCATGATTTCTTGTACTTGGCTAATGCAGCCCTACAAGGTAGACAGGATCAGGAAACAGACACCACAAAGGCCTAAAATTACTTTTATCAGAATGACTATAGTAACAGAGTTTTTCAAATCTGAATATATCTCCCCTCCTTCTTTTATTTTCGGATGAATTAGGGAGGTGATTGCCTTGCACGTTTTTGTAAATCTGTACCTTTATACAGCAGTGGGGTTCAAAAATTTTAGCAATGGGTTCACTGCCTGGTTGCTGGGTGGGCGTGGCCATGGTGGGCATGGCCTATTCAGCCTCCTGCACCATGGCAGGGGGAAAGTTTTTGCCCTCCCCGGGCTCTGAAGACTTTCCTCGAGCCTCTGGGAGAGTGAAAACGGCCTACCCAGGCTCTGGAAGCTTTTCTCGAGCCTCCGGGAGGAAAAAATGGCCTCCCCGGGCTACGGAGGCTCTCTGGAGGCTGGAAACAGGCCCGTTTCCAGCCTTCATGAAGTTCTGGGAGGCCCGTTTTTCGCGTTCCCCGAGCCTCCGCACGCACCCTGCACTTACCTGCATCCAAAACGGGACGTGTGGAGACTCCTGGGAGGGATGGGCGGGGTGGGCGGGCCAGCCAGGAGTGAAATTTGGCGGTTTGGCAAACCACACAGAATCTTCGCTAAGGGTCCGCCCAAACCCCTGCAAACCCCCAGAAGTCCACCATTTCCTTTATATGGGCTTAAGCCATGCTTATTTGTTCATTGCTTTTTAATGATCTTCCCTCTAAGAAGGCCAGCCTCTTTATATCTACACCTATGAACAATGCAGAACCAGCCTCTCATTATCAGCTTCAATAGTTTTTTTTTAACTTTCCACTTTACTTGATACCTGGTATTTTCCCATGCAAGGAGTAAGCAATCTATATGAGATTGGCCAAGCATACTGTAGAATATTTCATTACAGAATTAAATCACATAAAGTAAAACCTTGATTATCCAATCTCCCCCATTAAATGCAAAATCACATTCATGTCAATGTACATTTTTGTGGAATTGATAGATTATCTATTTAATTTCAAATAATGTTTCTTCAAGCCATGGTTAATAACATGTCAAGCCTCCAGGAATCAATCTTAACATTTATTTTCATGCAAGCAACCCTGTCTTAAATTCACATTTGTTTTGAATATCATTACCATAGGATGAAATTTTTTTTTTTTTTTTTTTTTTTTACATTTATATACCGCCCCATTCCGAAGACTCGGGGCGGTTTACAGCTTATAAGCAATAAGCAAATAAAAATCTATATACAAATATACATACATATGTGTTGTGTGGTTTTTTTTTAAAAAATATAACGACCTGATATTTCTTGTTTTTCATATTTTAAATACTTTGTAAACCATCCAGAGCATGGCAGCATATAAATGAAATTAAACAAAATATAATGGAAGCAAAGGATTCTACCAAAATAGAACATAAAATCCCTTTAAATGTTATGTATTGAAACATAGCTGATGTGAAAACATAATTTTGTGAGCACAGAAGTTGAAGCTTCATAATAATTACACTTAATTGAACAGAAATTAATAGAATTATATTGTGCAGATCTGCATAGTATAGCTGTTATTTTTAGTAACATTAGGATATGATTCATAAAGTCATTCATAAATTATTGTTATAATTCATAATTTTAAGAAGAAAAACAAAGCAAACAAGTAATATGTGAATGAAAAATATGCATTATAACTTTTTATAATTTGTAATGTCATGTATCAATTAACCATTATTTCCAAATCTATTCTTAAATCTGAAAATAAGCTCCAAGTGGCACTATAAATCCTGTCAGTCATAAGTGGAAGAATCAAAATGATTGTTTTATTATCTTTTGATTGTTCAGTCACAAGTAGGTGACATTTAAGTCTGTGATGCCCTTGGGGCTACTGCTATTTAAATGACATAAAGCCATTGACAAATCCTTAAAATCGGATTAACGGTAACAGAGAGTAGAAAGGAACTTTACCGCAAGTTGCAAAGTCTAAAAGATTTAACTGTCATAAAACCATTTCTTCTTGGTTAATAGTTAGCTTGATGATGCACACTGATTCTTGGTAGTTCTAAATTTTGAGACAGTAATAAGTTTATTTTCTTTAGCTGAATAGAGATCAGTCACTGATCCCTTTTTCTATATTACACAATCATTTTATAGCATGTGGTATTGTTTTATTGTTAACATACTTCTTCACTATAGCTATATACAACAAATAGATAATGTATATCAATCAAAATGGAACTGACACCCAATTAATGATACTTAACACTAGTTTCTTTTTATTTGAGTTTCATATATTAACACTTGATAAACAATTGATATGCCTAGTTTGTTCAGATTTTTTTTCTTTTTCCTCTTTTGCTTGTCACAGTTTGAAAAATTGAAAAGTGGAGCTATAAAAGAATTGGAGAATTATATTCTAACCCAGGGGTGGGATTCAAAAAGTATAGCAATGGGTCCGCTGCTCGATTGGTGGGTGTTTGTAGCCATGGTGGTCATGGCCTAGTCGGCCTCCTGCACCATGGCGGGGGGGTGTTTTTACCCTCCCCAGGCTACAGAGGCTTTCCTCGAGCCTCCGGGAGAGCAAAAACGGCCTCCCCAGGGTCCGGAGACTGTATGGAGGCCAGAAACGGGCTTCCCGAACTTCCGGGAGGCCCATTTTTTGCCCTCCCTGGGTTCCGGAGGCTTTCCTTGAGCCTCTGGGAGGGCGAAAACAGCCTCTCCGGGCTCTGGAGGCTCTCTGGAGGCCGGAAATGGGGCCAGCCAGGAGTGGGATTTGGCGGTTCGGCAAACCGTGCAGAATCTTCCCTAAGGATCTGCCCAAACCCCTGCGAACCCCCAGCAGCCCACCCCTGATTCTACCACATACAGATAATATGCTTTGTAGACAGTTATAGAAAGTGGCTTTAACTTTTCATACTTTCAAGCTTATCGCAAGGCAGTTATCCAAGCTTTTATCACTAAATGGAATCAAGGACTTACGTATTATTACAAAAAAAAATATTATTTGTCCATAGTAAAATCATAAGAAAGAGCCAAGCCTTAATAATCACTAAAATATAATATTTTATATTTTCTCAGTTTTGAAAATGCAGACAAATCTATCTTTTGGGTAAGCTGGGCCTTTCATAGTACTAATATTTTAGATTAACTGGGCCTTTAAACACTTTTGCAGAATGAAAAAATAAATTAGTTTTCCTGAAGAGTGCTTCTTGGCATTTTATTCAGCTCAAGCATTTGTTATCCAGTCTATGAGGTCCAGATGTTATTGCTACTTCTGGAAATTCCATAATGGATGGAAATTATGTAAGAATCAATCATGATTCCTAAGCCAACAGCCTTTCTCTTAATAGGAAATTGATGAAACTGATATCATTTGATTTGATTTCAGTCCCACCTAACTCCAACCTGACCCTACCCAATTTACTAGTTACCAATGCAACCTATAAGAAGGAGTCTGGCAGTACAACTAAGATATTTTTATTAAAAAGCACTTTTGTGAGCCACGGGTCATTTAATCAAATGAGATGAATTTCCTTTCCACTGAAACTAGTGGAAGGTTGCTTTAAATAATATGATATTCAATTCACTATGATCTTAAATGAAGTCATTACAACAATAAAAATATTCAAACCTCAGAGAATAATAAATAACAGAAAAACTGCCTTGGTAAGATGAAACTCATGAGTTGGAATATTAACTAGTAGGGTTTCGACTATCCCATTGCTCTCACATTTTGGATTTAAACTAATTCAGTTGTGAATATGACTTCAGACGACAGCTGTGCATTAAAGAGGCATATGTTTGTCCTGGCTTTTCCCCAGTGCTTGAACACAATCAGGTTTCAAGATGTACGGTATGTATTTGGGGCATAGGGGCTGGGTAAAAGAATTATACAATTACACATGTAAAATGCAGATGTAGATTGTTGGCTGTCAATCTTTGAAAGAGGCAAGGAAATTTTTGAGCAACATAGCAAGTATTCTGAATGTTCTCTTTATAACTTAATCACTTAGCTTTTTATTTTTTTTGGCATTATTATATTGTTAATACTGTTTTTATTTTGCTTTTGTTGTTAATTAGTCCAATATAAGAAAGTAGGTTTAAACAAACTGTCTCTTTTAAATGTCACATCCATAGTAAAATACTTTTGGAACTAAGGGAAAACTTTATTTTGGAACACAATTTCATTTCAGTAATACAAAGAAAAATAGATATTTAAAAAAATAAATATACAGTACGATATACTTGCAGTATATCTTAATGAATTATTATTACCTTTTTTTAATGCAGACCTATCATACTTAGGCAAAGAATACTGATGTCGATAGAAGCAGAGGAAACTGTTCTGAAAACAGTGGATAGTGTGTACTTTCTCTGGTTTTAAATTTAAATCAATAATATTTTGAAACCACGTAAAATTCCTCCAAACCAATAATTCAACTGAAAACAGTGTCTGTTCTATAAGATACTGTATAAGTTCATTAAGTTTGAACTTTTCCATATATGTTTAAGGAAAAATCTAAACTCTAGAAAAATATAACCAACAATTAACACGGAATTTTGGAATCTTTCTTCCAAATTGCTGTAATGAGTATAGCTCTCCAGGATTAAGGAAAAAATATGGCACACACATTCAAAACTCTATGCAAAGCAATACGCAGCAACAGAAATCTCTTGTGGGCAAAACTAAAAGTTGGAATTCTGTCTTCCTTACCCCCACTATCAGTTGCAGTGTTACTGAGTAAAAAGTATTCAAATAACAAACATAAAGCTCACCAGGGCTGGCTGAAGCAGAAAAACATCATCATTTAAATAATCGTACCTGTTTAGAATACTAATGAAAGAATTTGCCCTCTGCACCTCCTAAGGCTGCTAATTAAGCGGTAACCTTCAAATGCTTCATTCAAAATGTAAAACCATTCAAGTGAAGAGGTTTATAGTGGAATTTGCAGATTCTTTTTGTGGGTAGGTATACAACTGCTTAACACTCTTAAGCAAAAAATAAATAAATAAAATAGAAATCCTCTGCGACAATAACAGCTGGACAGTTGTCATCAAAACCAATTAACAACTATCCATGCTAGATGTTGGATTGCAAGAGATGTCACACATGCAAACAAAAATACTCATCTGCATATAAGATCAAAGGCAGAATTTTGACAGGCATTCTCAAGAAGGCACTGCAGTAAATGCAGCATAGCTGAGTAGACAGATCAGAATTTTAATACTTGGTTTTAAAAAATAGGAAAGAGTTTTACCTTTTGCCAGCTCTTGCTTTAGATTTAGTATAGCACCAAGGTCACAATCAGTCGATGCATATGCATGAGGTACTGTGGTCTTTGATTCTGTTAGTTTCTTAGCAATAACTCTTCTTGTGTCACTAGCAGGGATTTCAGTGAACGGGATCTTGCAATAAAAACACATTTTACATATTAAATTAAAGGAAGAAAGATGATTACAATGGAATAGGATCATGACAATAAAGGACATCCTTTAAACCATAACGTTTAGTGGTAGAAAAATTGGGTTTTAATATGTAATGTTTTCTAAATAACTATGTTGCCAATTATAGCTTTCTTAAATCAAAATGAACATTCTACATGGGCATATAAACTAGAAGGCATGTATAAATATTCATTATAATTCCCACTGAAGTCCACCCAGAATCATAAGTTGCATAAATAAATAAAACTCTAAATTGAATTCTAAAACCCAACTGGTATAACTCTATCATTTATTTTTATATAATGTGATGCAGTGATCTTAGCATATCTATAAATCTGAGAAAGTTAATACCATGGAAGTTGGCCGGCCAGCAACAGAGACAGGGGTAACTGGAAGACGTGAAGCATTAATGGGCACGCTTGCTGATGGTGCAGACAAAGGCTTTCCAGCTTGGTGTAGGGGCATTGAAGAAACCATGGGTTTTGCTTCCACAGGTTTTTGCTTCTGCCCTAAAAGCTTGAGGGCATCCCTATCAATTCAAAGACACAAGTGGAAAGGTTTAGGGCACACTTCAAATCTAATGAAGTGCAAATAAATCTATAAAACAACCTCTGCAAAGCACAAAGGCTTGGTGTGCTCTGGTCCATGGGATCGTAAACAGTCCGACATGACTTAGCGACTAAACAGGATCAATAACAAAGCACAACAAAATTCCACTCCAAAATCAGTCCTCTTATTGGAGATTATTTACCAAGCATTTATATGAAATACCAAAGTTTCCCTGTCAGGACTAACCCTGTCTGAAATTAGAATATGAATTAGGTTTATGGTGCTGTTTAGGAAGATAAAATTGAAAATAGAACATAGCTATTAGAATTGCAGTAACATTTCATCATACTATATTTTGAAATGAAGAGTAATTGTCCCCTGTGCATTTCAAGTTTACAACATTCATTTATAATCCACCTTTATTATTTTTATAAATAACTCAACATACTTAATATTTTTACTTGTCCCCCAACACCCAACAACAACATTGCAGGGTGAATTGGGTCAAGATTGGGTCGAGACAGAATGACTGTCCAAGGTCACCCAGCAGGCTCTGGGTGGGTCTAGATGGACTAGAACTTACAGTCTCCTGGTTTTCAGACCAGCATCTGGATATATTATACAACAAATTATATTATTGAAAGTATTATTGGGAATCAGATAGCATACAAGTTTAATAAATAATTATATTACATTTATATTATTGTATTATTTATTCATAAAAATGAATATTCAATTATTATTGTTTATTAAGCCATTAATTATTATCTATTAAACATGTATGCAGCCCAACTCCCAATGATTCTAAGGAGGTTATGACAATCAAAGAAATTACAACAACACAATAAAAGGTGGCAACAATAAAAGATGGCAAGACTGACAGACTGTATGGAACAAAGAAAGGGTCTCATTCTCTGTCACCAGGGTGAAGAACCAGGTCTTCACAGCTCTTCTAACTAGCAGCAGAGCAGCAGGCCATCTGGATCTCAAAGGCAACCTTGTTCCTTTTTGTTCTAATCTAGAGAGAAAGGCACTGCTACAGAGAAGGCATGCTTCTGTGGTCCTGGAGAAATGGTATTGTTTAATTGAATGAACCTGGACTGTGCCAATGCTTGAAGATCAAATTGGCTAGGTAGATACTATGGGAGACAGTTCAAGAAGCGACCAGGCCTTATGCCATGAAGGCTTTTACAGCTAACCATCACACCCAGAAACAAACTAGCAAACAGTACAACTTGTGAAGCAGAGATGTTAAATGGCATACTAAGGAATGCACATCATTGCTTGCAACTGCTGCATTATGTACCAGTTGAAGTTTCAAGGGCAGCTCCATGTTGAGCATGTGGCAGTAATCAAGCTATGAGAGACTACCTAAAGCCCACCAAACCAGCCCCAGTCTAGAAAAAAGAGCAACTCTTAAGCAGAAGTTGCTAATCCAGGAAGGTTTTCAGACTGCACACCAACCTTGAAGGGTAAGTGCAACCCCATCCAAGGTCGATGACGGAATATTGCCAGATCTGGATAGCTGAAACACTCACAGCCATTTGGTCTTGGTAATATTTAGAAAGGTAATAGCCAATTACTGATGAATTTTTGAATTCTGGAAGAATGGTCCAGACACAGACTACATTTGTTGTGCTTAGGTTCTAAGGAAATCTTTGCAAAAATAAAATACACTTTAAATTATCCTATTAAAAGTAACCTTTTAGGTTGAATAAAACTCATAAACTGGATTCATATATTATACACTAAGGCAAGGGTCCCAAACTCCTGGGCCGCAGCCCACTACTGGGCCATGAGCCATTTGGAACTGGGCCACAGAAGCAATAGGCAAGCACTTACATCCCCACTTGTGTGAACAGCGGGTGAGGGCATGCATGCATGCTTCATTTGCATAAGTGGCATGTGTGCCTGCCTGGTGCTCGCGCAAATGGAGCTGCATGCACTTGCCGGTTGCTTGGGTGGAACCATCCTCTCTTCCACTCCCGTCAGTTCACAAAGCCAGAAAGGTTGGGGAACTCTGCACTAAGGTATAATGAGGGTAACTTTGCATTTATTAGCATGATATGAAAATCAATAATTTGACTGATGCATTTGGAAGTCTGTATTGCCACAAAATGAGGCAGGAATGCTGGCATACTGGTAGGAAGTTCATTAGTTGTTCATCACTGGAGGTTTTAAAGAAAAGACTGGACAGCCAACTGTTTGAAATGGTATAGAGTCCCCTGCTTGACCAAAGGGTTAGACTGGAAGACCTCCAAGGTGCCTTCCAGCTCTATTCTGATTGAACTCTCTACTTCTGCCACAAAAATGGGTGGGATGGAGTTGGTGAAATTGCTAAAACTACTAAAAAAGGGAGCCATTATATGCTTCCCACTTGCTTCTAAATTCAGACTTTGGTAATAGACACAGGTCAAGCTCTTAACCTTTGAGGAAGTGAACCAAATTCCTCCTAAATATTTGTTTTGAGTGCAACAACTACCATAAATAATTTGGGGAAAGGTGGCACTGACAGTACTGTAACCCCCTTCTGCCACTCAGCTAATCATGAGGACAAAAAAAGAAGAGATCAGAGTAATACTCAGGCATAATAGTCAATTCCTCTACAAACACTTCAAATGTGGAACCCACTGAGCAAACTCAATTTACAATAGCATTTCTGGTAACAAAGAGGGAAAGAAAAGAGATGAGGAATATTCTTTCCAAGTCACTTTCATTTTTGTTTCACTTTGGAGATTAGCATAATTTATTCTTCTGCATTCGCTGTCTTGCATTTTCAACACAACTGTATAGAAAACAGAAAGCTGCTCTATACAGGAATAGAATTTTCTTTGTTGAGGGTTCATTCATTTACATCATCCAGTCTGCCAAGATATGTGTCCTCATTTCTTCTCCCTCTCTTTGATATAATGGATTATATCTTTTCATACCATTACTCCAATTTATTTAAGCACATTGGGAAACAATAAAGGCAATTTCTGACAGCTTCTTTTTAGAACAAGCTTAGCTCATAGCAGATGCTTTGCTGATTTCTTCAGAAATCAGGTTCTCCTACCCACCTCTGGAGTGAACTGCTACTGTACGCTTTAACCAAACATCAGAATCTAACAATGACTAATGCTGGTTAAACAGGAAGAGAGAATAAAAATCACCCACCCTGTTTCCTGATTCTGACTTCTTAACTGTGGTGGTAATAATTAAGAATTTGCACTTTCTTAATTAACCCTTAATTTGACTTGTGACTACGGATGAATATGCAGAAGAAATTCATCCACAGACATGGCGATGACTGCTAGCTTTGATGGCTTAATAACATCTACAATTTTGTGGAGAATATGCCTCTTAACAGCCATTGGAAAAGCCAATTAAACAGGACATCAATGGTCAGTAATAATGTAACTCTCAATGGTACACCCTCAAGGCAAAGAGGAATGAAGTACAGCTAGAAACAGTTCTCAAGATGGGAGGATCTTTCGTCTGATCTACTGGTGTTTGTTTATTTGTCAGAATTTTATCTTGCCTTGCCTCTAGGAACTTAAATTAAAAATAAATTAAAACAAATAATGAAGTTGATGGTATAAACTTTCTACTACATACTTTAAATTGCTCATTATTTCTGATTATCTGGGAACTCTGTATATCCAGCAGACCCTCTTATTTGTTTCTCAAAATAACCCTGAACTTTGCTGAGAAATAGTAATTGGTGTGAAGATTCCAGTGGCGAGTATAGACCTGAGCTCTCTAAGTCCAGCAACCCTTAATATATCTCCACACTGGCTCCAAAACAGTGATAAGCAACTCCACTATTTTGTCATGTCTTCCTCCTCTGTTTAATTAGGTTTTTCTAACGACATGCACAGTTTTGAAATATGCTTAACAAAAATATGGTAAATAAAACTTTTTAAAATTACACTACACTTAGACATCATTGGTAATGCAAGCATGTGTGCCTGATAAGCTATATACTGTATAAAAGAAAAAAAAATTAAAGTGATTATAAGAACATCCATATTATGGAACAATTGCTATTTTAATTGCTTATTTAATAAAGCAGTAACATTTTATGGAAAACAATTTTCTTAACTGAAAAAGCAATTACTATTATGTGCAGAGATAATCAGAAATAATGAAGTTTAAAGTATCTGATAGCAAGTTTATACCATCAACTTCATTATTTGTTTTAATTTATACAGATTTCAAAGGTGAGATTTTCATCCTAATTTTTAATCTGTAAAACACTATTTTTTTTCATGCTAGTGCAGAATAATTAATATGTTCAAAAATATGAAAACAGATTTAAAAATGTAATTACAGAGTTTTAAAAAGTAATTTACTTATAGAAATCTTTAAATTACTAAATATTTCACACATGACTTCTTGTAAAACCCAGTTCCCCATAAAATGCAATTGCTTCGTTTATGATTTTTGTAGATTACATACAGCTGCTTTTTTGTGAACAAATTCAGCAAAACCTATATATAGGTCAGGAAACTCCAATCTGGACAGAAAAATTAAAAAAAAAGAGTCTGCCTCCAGATCAACAAAAAGAGTAAGATAAGGCTGTATGTTCTTTTCTTATTTATTCAAACTATTTGCAGAATATATATTTAGGGTGGCTAGATTGGAGGGAGAGGAGTGTGGTTTTAAATTGGAGGAAGAAACTTGTGCCATTTTATAATACTACACTGTCAGCAGAATATACAAATTATTTGTAAGCTTTAGTAATGAAAGTCAAGGATCATAGGAAAAACATGGAAGGATTAAATATACTGTAAAGAGGATCAAACTAATGACAAATTATTAGAACTAATCAAAAAGATATTTAGAAATATGAAATATAAATAAATAAATTTAATTACTGGGTAGTTTCTGCCTTATAGGATTAACTTTCAACGGTAAGGAACCAGCAGTCAAGAAATACACCTCAGATTGGCATTTGGAGGACAGAACTGAAAGGCTTAGGAAAGATATTTAAATGTCAGGATACCTACAAATACCAGAATTGTGTAGGAAATATTTGCTCCTTCGATACTCTATGGAACTGAGAGTTGGACTTTGAAGGAGGAGGCTAGAAGGAACGTTCTTGATTTTGAAAGCTGGTTCCTCAGAATATCATGGAAATGGATCATAAAACAAATCAATCCAGAGTTGTCACTTAAGCATAAATAACAGGTTCAAACCAAACTTTGGAGACATTATACAAGGATATGGCTCCTCTGAGAAATTTATTATTATGGGAAAGGTGGAAAAGAGAAAGAGGACAACTAGTGCTAGATGGACTCACTTATAGTAGTGAAGGGTGGAAGACTTGAAGGACCAGGTTGGTGATAGATCATCTAGGAAAAGCTCCATATAGTCACTAAGAGTCAACGCTGATTTGATAGCACATAGTCAATCTATCTGTCATGAATAAATCTATTTGTGATACCTAGGACTTTAATTATGAATTACTGTAACACAACTGCACTATTAAAATCAATGAGGGTTTTGCCAATGACTTCAATTAAGTATGAATTTCACCATCAGTAATTCGTTAATTCTGAAAAATACAAAATGCAGTCTTCTATGTTTTCAGGACATGCCATTATCAGTGGAATAGGTAAGGTTCACATTGATGAACAAAATAAATGCAAACCTATTTACCAATTTTGCTTCTAGGGGGCTTTTTAAAACACTATTTTATAACAGAGATCTCTCTCCCAAAACAAAACACCAGAACTGACAAATGTATAAAATCCAATATCACAGATTTATTGAAATATGTGCTCTGTATGAAATATACCTTTTGTGAAAAATTGTAATTTGTGAGATTCAGCACAAGAAATTTAGCTCCATTCACTGTAGTGTGCCTTTTACTGCAATAAAGTTTTACTGAAAATTGTGTTTTGCTGCCACCTGCAGTTTTCAGACTTGGGGGAGAAAAACCTACAACATCAAATAGTCCGTTGCTTATTGTTTTATTTTAATTACCAGTAGCATTATTGGCTATAATAAACAATTGAGGGTAGATGGAAAGAATTATCTGCCATATGATACCTCCATCATCAGGTACAATAATGAAAATATGACTTGTTCCTATCTTAATTGCAATACACATAGGTTCCAGCCAACCTTCAGCTCAGAATTTGGATGAGTAGTTAAAGACGTGTCTAAGGGTTAATATCACTAACTTTTGTCCTTGTACAAAAACTTGTATTACATGTCCATGGCTACTAAGGAAAGTAGGTATTTCAATAACCTATAGAAGGTTCCCATCTGCCATGAAGTAATTATATATATATAAATTACATTTACGTTTTTACAATTACTAAGATTCCTCATAATTACTGTTACATGGGAGGTATTATGTATTCAGTTTACAACAAGAACACAACAAGGTTGTACTTATTCATGTTTAATTCTACTATGCCATTTCACTATCAGTGCTGTCTTAGCAGATGGCTTCCCATTATCTCTGAGAAGTTAGCAATATTTAAGTGCTCTGTTACGAAAGGCAGTTCATTTATTAATAGAAAGAAAAAGCCTACAGTTATGAAACTATCACTCATAAATCTAAGCATAGTAATCTCAACTACTATAATTGATTTAGAAAATGCTGGATAAGGATTCTTGCTTAAGATCTAAAATCTTTTATTAGCAAAGAGTCTGTATGATACACAGCTCCATACAAGCTCCATCATTCAAAAATGTCTTCCAATTAATTTCACTGCAAGTAGGGGCAATGTAACCCTGGTAGGATTGCTTGATTGTGTCAATGGCCCCACCATTCTATAAATAGAATCAGAAACTGAACCGATTTAACAACACCTTTCAAAGCATAGCATTTTCGCAATTGTGGCAGCTGTTGAGGAACTGGATGGAAGAAAACTTTTGGTGCTTGCGAAAGAAAAGTCTGTATGGCTCAATTTTGAAGTATCCATTTTCCAACAAAAATCAGCTGCTTCAAATGTTTGTGCAATTTCTTTATTCTGTATAACTTTATTCTGATGTCACTGACTCAGACCTGACCTTTGGTGACTGTACTGGAAGGAAGGTGCCTGCTTGTCACTGGTAATAACTCTTGCTCTTCCAAATACATTGCAACAGTCCACTTGATTCCATTCATCCAGCTCTTTGATGATCTTCTTCTGTTCCCTAAATTCTGCAAACCACTGTTAAGCTTAATTTTGGCATGGTCCAGTAGTTGCTCAGCTCTGTAAACTGTTTAAGTCTTACGTCTTACACCTTAAAGCTTTCAAGTTTGAAAAATACTGATTCACCCTTTCTCTTTCTTCCCCTTCTAGATTCTATTATTTATTTACCCATGTGATTCACCATAAGATTTTATTCAGTGTGCAACTTAAAAACCTGTCATGGCACTTCTATATCACTGTCTTCATAGTTTCAACTGACAAACTAATTCTTTTATTCCCATATTCCTTTCTGTCTGTGACCTTATTACAACTAATACTAAAAACTAATAATTTTTAAGTGTAAACCGCCCCGAGTCCTTGGAATGGGGCGGTATATAAATCTAATAAATGAAATGAAAATACAAAGTTCCATTTGCTAGGAAAGTAAGATATCAACTGGTATAGTTGATTCTTACAAAAATTAGAAGGGATATATTTTATAGAATATGATACAAGAAAAAAATCACATTTCACATACTCTTTGGTGAAAATTCCTCGAGGTCCCGAGGGTGTGCAATGACTTGCATCAAGTCCATGTGTCTCTAAAATATTACGGGCAGCAGGACTTAAGCGAAACCTAAAAAGCAAAGGTACAACAGTATTAAAAGGGTACATACAAAAACGTAACACAGCATTTCTTACATTCCGAGTCTTCGGAATGGGGCGGTATATAAATTTAACAAACAAACAAACAAACAAACAAACAAACAAACAAACAAACAAATAAATACCATATTTAACTTTTTCTAAAATTTAAATACCAAAACAATTCTGATCATTGTTCTGATCAATCTTCCACAACAACCTCTAAAAAGTAAAAACAATTTATCTAGAGAAGCAATAGCCAACAAGAACCATATTTAACAACACTTTGCAGACACGAACTAACCCCCACTCCCCAACTCAGAATCTGGACAATTCCATTAACTCTAGTCAACATAATTATCAGAATGGTAAGACAGCTTAACACTTCTTCAAAGAAAATGCTCCTTTATTGCAAGTATGTTATATATGCTTTTAAAGTAATGAACCCTTAACTGAAAACAATTTGCCCCAATTATTGTTTCCTCCTTTACATATTATCTACAAATGAAAAAAATACTTCATCCATTTAACCCTTTAATAAACTATGTTATATGGCAACTTAAAAAAAAAAGATACTACTGTACCCAAAAGTTGAAACCTATTAACAATTTTAACTAAATGGAAAAATATCAAATTAGGATATATTAGAGACATCCTATGAGTTAAAATTAAGAAAGAATTAAGCAATGTGGATCAGAAGTGTGTAGGATAAAATATTCGGTACTTTTTTTTAGTCCCTGGAGTTATGACATTAGCCATGTTTTAATTTACATTGTCCACAGCCTGGTCTATTTAGTTTTTTAAAAACACCATTCTTAACCTGTACTGCCTTTCATTGAAATGTTAAGACAACCAATACATCAATAGTAAAGCATATAGGAAATGATTTATTGCATCTATGCCCCTGATATGGAAAACCTTGCCTTGGAGATGAAAACGACGCTACAGCTTGCTGAATTTTGTATGGCAGTTAGGATGGAACATTTTATGAGGCCTTTGATATATAACATACAATAATAATACTGACTCTAGGGGGTAGATTTGTACTGATGGAATATTTTATTGTTGTTTTGTGGATTGTATGGATTTGTATGGATATATCAAATTGACTATTGATACATCGGTTGTTTTGGCGGTTAGTGTCTATAAACTCTGTAAATAAATAAAGTTTTCCACCAAAAAATGTACCAATCTAAAGGCTTGTCTTTCCATTTATTTCATTTACTATTTCTATACCATTGATAATGCACAGAGAAGTATAATTTTCTCACAAATTATTGTGAGAGGTTAGGCTAAAATATAAACTCTATTTCCTGATTATTCTGCAACTTTTAGAATAGGATATTAAGATATGGATTTTTATGCATCAGGAAAAACCTAGTTTCTCACATGAATACAAAATTCTATAGAAAACTCAGTAGAAATATGTACTGAAATACATCAGTCCATGAGGTATCCAGAGACTTACTGTTCTTTTCCAGGGTGCTCTTCTATTTTATGAGCTAATGGGAGAGTTGGGGAAGAGGTTGTTGATATCACAGACTCAGAGGGTGCATCACTGATTACACTTGGTATATCAACTTGCTTCCAGTCTTGTCCTTCTTCTACTAGCAAACCAATTAGTGCACCCAAGCGCACATTTTTACTCCCTTCTTCCTTCTGAAATGGAACAGAAAACAAAATACTGCAGACTTATGAAATTAGCATGTTTTTGCATCATTTAGTGAACAGCCACTTTTAAAAATTAGATCAGTCCCAGTCTGCAAACATACAATTAAACTAAGATACTAACAGGATTCCAATCTGGGTTTTTTGTTTTTTTTCAAATGAGTTTTATTTTGTTTTCATTCAAGATCTTCTATTACAGGGTGTGTCGTCTGGGTACAAATGCTTACAGAAAT